>CAUYRT010089877.1:0-61445 GCA_963574885.1 Lepilemur ruficaudatus
AGCCACTCCCAAGAAACCTTGAGCAAGTGGACTCGAGGTGGTTAGGTTACAGTTTGGTTTTATACATTTCAGGGAGACAGGGGTTACACGTAAAGTCATCAATCAATACGTGGGAAGCATACATTGGTTTGGCCCAAAAAGGTGGGACATCTTGAAGTGGGGGGGGGGCTTACAGGTTTTAGGTGGGTTTAAAGATTCTTTGGCTTGTAATTGGTTAAAGACATGAAGCTTTGTCTAGAGGTTTGGAATGTTTTAACATAAGGAATGGTTATCAGAGATAAGCCACTGGACATAGATTTGTTATGCAAATTGAGGACCTGCAGGTTTGTCTTGCATACCCTTAGGCCTGTCAATGGGTCACAAAGGACTCCAAGAAGGGAGGGAGTCATGATGAGGCATGTCTGACCTCCCTCCTCCTGGCAGACAACTTTAGGATATTTCTTTGGCCACGAGGGGGTCCATTCAGTCAGCCAGTGGGGGGGAGCCTTAAAATTTTATTTTGGTTCACAGCTTGAACATAAAATAAAAAAATTATTAGTAGTTGATAACAAATCAAAGTATTTGCGATATATTGAGAAAAAGAGGTCTGAATTGTTCCCACAATTTTGAAAATGTTCTTTATATAAATAATTTACTAATAACTCAATATTTCATGTCTAAGTCTTGATCCACATGGAAACATATGCAGTGAGCATAACAAAGAAGCTACACATGAATTTATGACAATTACGTATAGAAACCAGATGTCACAAAGAAAGAGGAAGTATCAAATTATAGATTTGCTCTAATAGAACAAATGCCAATGTGTAAAAGTGTGATAACTTTATTGTAAATCAGGAAAGGTTTTAATGCTCTCTTCCTGAAATCTAGGTGGTCAAATAAATCGTTCATTTTTTGATATCTAGCCCAGTACCTGGTATGTAGTAGATACTCATAAATATCTTCTAAATGAATGATTACATAAGTAAATGAATAAAATTTTAGAAGTTAATTTGAAAAGTCTAAAATCACAATCAAAGCAAACCAGAGAGAAAGGAGTTATTCTATTTTCTTCCTTCCTTCTTCTTTCTTTCTTTCTTTCTTTCTTTCTTTCTTTCTTTCTCTCTCTGTCTCTCTTTCTTTCTCTCTCTCTTTCTTTCTTTCTTTCTTTCTTTCTTTCTTTCTTTCTTTCTTTCTTTCTTTCTCTCTTTCTATTTCTTTCTTTCAAAATATTAAGGAGGTACAAGTGTTTTTGTTACATGCACTCCTTTTACAGTGCTTAAGTCAGAGCTTCATTGTGCCTACCACCCAAATAGTGTTTATTATATCCAATAGGTAGGTTTTTACCCCTCCCTTCCTACCCCCCTTCTTCATTCCCAGTGACCTTGACATCTCTTTCTGTCCATGTGTGCCCATCCATTAGCTCCCAATTATTAGTGAGAACATGCGGTGTTCGGTTTTCCATTCCTGAGATACTTCACTTAGGATCACGGTCTCCAGTACCACCCAAGTTGTTGCAAAAGACATTATTTTATTCCTTTTTATGGCTGAGTATATGTCTATGTATATACCACCTTTTCCTAATCCACTCATGAATTGATGGGCACTCAGGTTGATTCCACATCTTTGCAAAAATATATATATAGAAGACACAATATTTTTGAGGAATTTGATTGGCAAAATGTACTAGAAGCCAGGACTGAAAGGGACTGGCCCTGCTGGGAATGTGAAAAGACCTCTCAAATGTCTCCAAATAGGAAACAGCCTGAGGAAATTGCTCAGCTCCTATAAAGAACATTTTAGACAAAGTCTTTTCAGAAATGGCTGAGGACAAAAAGACGTCCAAAAGCAGGGAGCAAGCCTCGAAACCACTTCTTGGAAGCAGAATTGGGATTTTATCAAGCACCATTCCCCAGCCCTAGAGGAGGGGGATCTGGCAATATTTTCCAAATGGGATGTCAAAATTACTATCGACCAATGCCTGCATCCCATTCTTTTCTCATCAGCTCTTCAAATGAGCAATTCCTGCCACCATTCTTTCTGTTCCAGCAGTGTGTGTTGTGTTTGGGCGACATGGCTTGCTACTTTAGTCTATAGGTTTCCAAGATCAAAAAGTGCCTCATCTGCACTGATATAAATTATAAGATTCTAGACCTTGAGCCTAATTTCATGTGTCAGGAGACTTTGAAAGGTTTTAGGATGAGGGCGAGTGTTTTGTTTGTTTTGGTTTCCTTTGGTTTTTGCATGGGGGAAGGCTTGCAAATGAGTCACTGTGGCCATGAGTATAGACTGAAGTAGATTGAAATTTTGTTTCCAATTTTCATTCCTGTCTCATCCATATCCTTTCCATGACCTCATCTGAAACATACTGTTTTTTTCTCTCCCCTTATTTTGACCTTAGTCCTGTGTCCTGCATTGTCCAATTGCATGTGGACAGAAGTTGACAGCGTGCCTGTCCTGTACCTAGACCTTAAGTGGCATTATTATTTTCCTCCTTGTCCCCTTTGTATCTGTGCTGTCTCCATGAGGAGAGCTCCCCTGCCTTCCTTTCAGCCATTGGGACTGAGTGAGCCAGGCCCCATCAGACCCACAGCTTGAAGCAGAGCCACCTACCTGGGGACAGTCTAGATTAGTTGACCCCCAGCTGGACTGCAAATCTGTGAGAAGAGACTATATTGTTTCAAGCCACTGAGTTTTGGGGTGGTTTGTTAAACAGCATTACTGTGGCAATATGTAAATGATTCATAAAGTATCCATATGCAAAGAGGAGCAGGAGCAAAGGAAGCACCAGGTGGAAAGAACGTATCTGCTAGTGCAGACGCCACTTGCCCGACTGGGCTGCTCATTCTAGTTGCTGACTCTAGTCCTAGTTCATCCTAACCCTGCTAAATCCCTTTTCCTATTCAGAGGACTGTTACAGCAGCGTCATGTGCTACAGAGGTTTACGATGAAGCAGACCAACAAAGTCTTCTTCTGGGTAAGAAGACACTACTTTTCTTCCAGAACGCATTCTGAATGAATGGCAATGATAATTTTTTTTTACTGTTATTTGAAAATTATTTTTAGATGAGGCATTATAGGTAGAATTAATTTATTTTGGCCACACTGTGAAGTATATCCTTTTTTTTTTTTTAATTTGGCCATCCTGCTCAATTCTCCATCCTTTTCCACCTTGCTCATGGTCCCCAGAAGACTGACCTATGTGGACCAGTCAGTGGGACCCGTAACTCTCTGGCTCTGGTGGTGCTTTAGGAGCCCTGGAAAGAGATGTAGAGCAGACCAAGATCAGGGTATTTCTTCTCCTAGATCTCTGGGATCCTTCCCTTCAGGGCCACCATGGGCCAGCTATTTCCCTAAGTGAATCACTGCTTCTCTGTAGGTAATGCTCCCTACAGGACATTTGTCACCGGATTGGAATAAGGGCCACCCCTCCTCAGGTCTCAGCAGGGTACCATCCATCTCCCCTCTTAGTCTCAGGGACCATACTTTCACTTGCAATTTTCCTATACCCTTTCCATTATGGTCTCTCAATTTAATGTGCTGTGGCCTTGATGGAGACACAAATAATCAGATCCACAGAATATAAATTATGGCCAATCTCATCTGAAATAATAAGAAAACAATAGTGTATAAAGAAAACCCATTCTTAGCCGAGCATGGTGCCTCACGCACTCTAGCACTCCTAGCACTCTGGGAGGCCGAGGTGGGAGGATTGTTTGAGCTCAGGAGTTCGAGACCAGCCTGAGCAAGAGCGAGACCCCCGTCTCTACCAAAAAAAAAAAAAAAATAGAAAGAAATTACCTGGACAACTAAAAAAAAACAATATATATATGTATAAATTAGCCTGGCATGGTGGCACATGCCTGTAGTCCCAGCTACTTGGGAGGCTGAGGCAGGAGGGTCGCTTGAGCCCAGGAGTTTGAGGTTGCTGTGAGCTAGGCTGACACCACGACACTCTAGCCCAGGTGACAGAGTGAGACTGTGTCTAAAAAAAAAAAAAAGAAAACCCATTATTTAAAAATTGTGACTACTCAGCATTTATGCACATACTGACAAAACATAACTATTACTGAGAAATATTTGCTGCCTCAACTTTTAGTTTACAATATATAAAACTCTAATATCAGTAACAGTTTTATAAAAATCAGGCACATTTAATTTTTGTCATGCATTTTAAATGATGCCAAAAAATTCAGTTATATGTTTTAGATAACTAATATTTTTATTTGTGATATAGTATGCATGCTTTGATTTTTGACTTCCAATGGCAATTTTTCTTTTTAATCACAGAACTGAAATATTTCTTATCTGGAAAGTCATTTTATCTTGGAAGTATGTTTAGGTTTAGAAATTATTAAATACATTAAAACATTAGCAGAATGTATCTACCTGTTTGGTTTCAGACATTTAAGGTTTTCATTATTAATAATTCAAGTCAGATTCTTTGGGGAGTCCCCTTCCCAGCCAAGACTGGAAAGATGCAGACATCTATTATCACCAGAAACTTGAGCCTCAAGTCAGAGCCATGGCAATCTGGCCATGCCAGAGCATGAAACTGGACCTGTATGGCTGGAATAGATCCACCCAACTTTTCAGGGAAGAAGTTGAAATTCCCTTAGGGTGTTCTTACAAAATGCAAATTCACTGAGGTAGAGACCTCCGTGTAAAATCTCACATTTAATTTGATTGAACTTTAACGCTTTCCTTTCCTAAGGCAAAGATAAAGCAGAATGAAACCAAACTGACAACTTTAGAAAGGAAAAATGTTTATAGAAAATATAGCATCATTTTAAGATTAACTGATGACTATGGCCCTTGAGAATTAGAGACATTCTTTATGCTTTCCTTGGAGAAAAAAAGAAATCAAAATGTTTATATTGAATAAACTATGGTCTCTCTCTCTCTCTCTTCCCTCTCTCTCTCTCTCTCTCTCTCTCTCTCACACACACACACACAGAGTCACATGTGCAAGCACGCACAGTAATTATGTTTTGCAAGACATAAATCACTCTGTTCTTCCCATTGAAATATTTGGTTAAACTTATTTCAGAGGCCTGGACTATTGTTGTAGCTCTGTAGCTGTGTGTTACATGTTTGGGGGCAAGTAAAACACTAATTTCAGTGAGCTAAGACAGAAGGGAATAGCAGTAGTGAAACCCTGAAAAACCTATGACAGGAGACCGGGAGCTAATTTTATTCTCTTTCCCACAGTCTCTACACAGTTTGACTCAGAGATGTCGCTGTTTCAACCAGACCTCATGGACGAAATCAGACCCCTGTGTTGTAGGACTGTAACAGGACCTCATCCTGGAAAAGAGATTTGGATCCAGATTATTGAAACCAAGGCCCGTGCTGTGATAAAATGTACATCAAGATCCTAAAGTGCACATTACAAATGACAAGAGAATATTTTAAAGATTATGTAGAACATTGCCTATTCCTAAAGCAAACTTACCAGCTTAGCTTAGACATGAGGGCAAATTCAGAGTAATTCAGTTTCCCAATGACAAAGACTCCAAGCCACAGAGTCACCTCTGACTATCTTTCTTTGTTGCCATTTATATTCAACTGGTCATCAAGAACTATTGATTGTAGCAGCCTAAATGTGTCATCAAACAGCCCCTTCCTTTCCATTTCCATGATCACTACTTAGCCTTTTGGCCAAGTACCTGAGTGCTGGGTAATAAGTGCTTAAATTAATCCTATAATCCTGGTATTTCCTCTCTTCACTCCCTATATCATTATTAGATTATTAGTAAAACCCAGCTTTCAACCTGTCACTACCTTGCTCTAAATCCTTAAGACTGCTAGAGACTAAAACCCAAACTTTTTTACTAAGTATTCAAATCTAGGAGCACTTTAAACCCTAATGGAAACATAAATAAAAATAATATTATTACAACCACTAAAACTTAGGTCTACTGAACAGCTTCCAAATTGTGTTTATGCACATAACCTCATTATATCCTCTAAACAACCTTATAGAAAGGTGACATTTACTATGAGTATCATTATTACTGTGTCCAATGGTTCTGTGGCGAGGGGAGCATGTGCAGAAGGAACGGGCAAAGATATATGCAGGGCAGAGACGGGCTTTGCAAGGTAGCCTAAAGTCCAGGGCAGGGCGGGTCTGTGTGGGCAAAAGAGCTAACTTCTTGGTGTCTTGGAAGAGCAAGAGAAGCAGGTGTGTGAGTTTCTCAGGACAAGTTGGCCCCTTCAGAGGAAGAAGTGCCTTTGCTACCAAGGGTAATTAACTTGCCAGAAAAAAGTTGGCACTATAAGGTGTTAATGTTCATGGTGTGGTGCTGGGAGGCATAATAAGAGATGAGAATTACACAAAGAGAAGTGGGAGTTAGGGAAAGGAAGCATGGAAGTGACTTACAGCCTGAGACTGTCTTTACACTCTGCTGAACGTCCTCCTCACCAGCCCTGTCTCTTGATACTTCTTGACGAAAAGACCCATGACCATTCAGACCGAGCCCTACCACTGTCGCCTCCAAATGTCTTGCTACTTGAAGTCTCCTTGCCTTTTTCATTATGTTCCATAAAGGATTAGGGTTAGTCTTAGGGTGTCACTTAGGATTCCTAGAGGAGGAGTTTTAAGAATGCTCATAAATAGAAACAAGAACTGACCAACAAGAAAAATGGATAAAAGGTCTAGAAAAAAGCTTATCTTTTTGTTTTTCTTGTATTGTACTTGCCTTTTCCTATATTATACTCTTGCTGCTGTCCACTGAGATTCCCCCTCCATAGTCCATTGTCCACATCTGAACAATTAGCTTAGTTATTATCAGTATTTAAGTCAGCCTCACCACGAGTTTTGGATGAAGCAATCATGACTCAAACAGGGAGGGAACATGGCAGCCTCATGAGCTATGTGCCCAGTCAATGGCTCTTCCTGTCATGTCTCCATTGTTTTTTCTACGGACCCATATTTTACCAATTCTTCAAAGAACAGCTCCCATCTTTATTTCCTTTCTGGAACTTTCCCAACTAGCCCAGGTCACAGCATGGGACAGTGGCAAGAATACAAAGTTTGACATTAATTACACAGACCTCACAGTTATCACGAAATTCATACCTTCACTAGATATTTCTGAAATGTACGTGTGCACAAGAACCACCTAGAAAGCTGATTGGAATACAAATATATGGGCTCCAGTCCCAGAGATCTGATTCAATAGGTTGTGAGGTTGGCCTCAGAATTTGCATTTCTGACAAACTCTAAGGTGGAGGTGATACTGCCTGTCCATGGAACACACTTTGAGTACAACCTAGCTACATGGGGATGGGCATATTTTTTAGTCTCTATCTGTAAAATAAGGATGCTAGCAATATCTCTTTCTTTGGACTGTCATGCAGTTTCTAGGAATCAAAATATACTTTGTGTTTGGTATATACTGCAGTAAATATTAATTGGTCCACTTTCCCATGCTCTGATCTTTCTTACTTATTCAATCAACAATAATAATTCAATGTCTATTATATGGTACTGCCTTAAAATTAATTTAGCACTGATATCTATTTAAATGGTGACATGTTATGGCTCTCCGATTAGAGTCCAAGCCACTCAGGAGAGCAGCATAGCATCCACAGTGCTTTGTATACAGTAGGCGCTTTTGGCCGTCAATGAGGAAGCAGACGGGGCCAGGAGTAAGAGCCCAGGCATGGTGCCCAGTACCTCAGTTTGAACTGCAGCTCTGCAACTTAATATCTGTGTGACCTTACACAAATTATTTAGCCTCTTTTCCCCCTGGTTACTTCCTCTATAAACTGGGACTACTAATATTAGCATTCCAAGAGAGTTGGTGTATTAAACGAGGCCCTATATGTAGAGCACATGGAAGAATGCCTTCCACGCAGTAAGAACTACATAGGTGTGAGTTATTGAGTCCATTTTTTAATGTCTCCCAATAGAAAGATCAAACATTTTAAAAGAGAATAAAAGCTGAATGTAAAGATAGTATAAAATGCTTTACTAAAATATAGCTATTTTTAGTTTCAAGTATTAGAAAGTAAAGTTCGAGCCAGGCATGGTTGCTCACGCCGTAATTCTAGCACTCTGGGAAGTCGAGGCGGGTGGATCGTTTGAGCTCAGGAGTTCGAGACCAGCCTGAGCAAGAGCGAGACCCTGTCTCTACTAAAAATAATCCAAAGAAATTGGCTGGACAACTGAAAATATATAGAAAAAATTAGCTAGGCATGATGGCGCATGCCTGTAGTCCCAGCTACTTGGGAGGCTGAGGCAGGAGGATCGCTTGAGCCCAGGAGTTTGAGGTTGCTGTGAGCTAGGCTGATGCCACGGCACTCCAGCCTGGGCAACACAGTGAGATTCTGTCTCAAAAAAAAAAAAAAAGAAAAGAAAAGAAAGTAAAGTTCAGTTTTCATTGTTTTTCTGGGTCTTTTGTTCACAGATAACTTATATGCTAACTATTGCTACAGATTTGAAGAGAGTTTTCAATATAAATGTTTATAATTTCTTCAAATTTACTTTAGCTGCAAGTATCAAAGATGATCTTATTATCCTTCCTTCACCCATGGTATACAACTATTTTATTAAATGTTTTCCTGAACAAATGTTTTCTACAAATTATAAAACATGGCTTGGGGTAGGACCAAGAAAGAAAACTGTGTGTAAAGTTGTGAACTATTGACTCAGCTATAAACACAATGAGTGAAATATTAAAATATATACATCATGAAAACATTTCCTTCATTGCTTTACAGTCATTCATCTCCCTGCTAACAAGTAACTTATTTCATCATAAGCATTTTACATTTTCCATAAGCCAGGAAGAAGGGGGATGTCCCAGGAGAAAGAACACAATTTTTAGAGTCCCACAGCTAGGGATTTCAGTAATACGTCCTTCAAACCCGCTAAATGAACTTGGAAAATTTCATCAATACCTCTGAGTCTCAGCTCTCAAAAAGTGAAAGTAAAACAAAACTTGTGGATAGTATCTATTACTGTGAAGTATCATAGTAAAGTTGATATTTGATGATGTATGTTAAAGCACTTGGCTGAAAGTGTACTTTCAATTAATAGTAGTTACTATGTTTCTTTCTTGTATTCTTGGCATCTACCTTGGTGAGTAATACTACGTAGGCACTTGAAAATGTTTCTTGAAATAACAACAGTTTAAATTCGGGAACATGCTAATGCTTCATTCTCAATGTTGACTAATTCCAGGACTCAGAGCATTCAGTAGCACCAAATCACAAAGTCAGTGAAGGCTCCCCACCTCTTCCTAGAAAATTACAACAACCGGGGCGGGTCACTGCATGGCCCACTAAGAATGCCCAACTCCTTTCTGGTTCAACTAAGGGACCCAGCCATATGAGATAAGAAATTCTAACTCTATTCTTTGCTTCTTCCCCAAATATTTTACCTATTCTGTTCTGCTTGTCTCCATGGAAGGCAATGATAAAATTAACCTCATCTAAAAACAATTTTTGAAGGAATTTACAAAAGAGTCTATGCTGGACTGAACATACTTATTGGTTTTGATTCTTTGGACAAGTTCTTTAAAATACTTCTGGTCCTCAGATTTCACGTTGGTCTGATAGGAAAGATAATACTAACCTGTGTTGGAAGGAGATGTATATGTCTGCCTAACCCTTGTCCTGGCCATTTGTTCTTTATTCAATATATCTCAATATCGAAGACATCTTAATTGTCCTTATTACCTCTGTTTCAGTAGTCAAAATATTTATCAGTTTGGATTTCTTCTCATGTGAGGCTCTCATTCTTGTAGACAGGCGGAGTGGGTATTGCAGAATTAGCTAACTGAACGTTACGATTTACACGCTCTTACTATAACACGGTGCTGGGCCTGGACAGCAGCTGCCCAGCTATGGCAATACGCACTTAGGCACGACCATGTGTCTCATTCTTTCCAAAGAAATGTCTGCCAAGATGGTAAACAGTGGGCACGCCCTCTCTACTCCCTCCTCCCCATCTGCTAGTTGGATGCGGAGGACTTCAAAGCTCCAGGAGACGGCAGCTGGATCATGTGGAGAAAAAAAGTCTGACCAAAAAGAAGCAACTGCACCAAACTATTACACGCATAAGAAAGAAATGTCTATTGTGTTAAGCCACTAAAATCTGGGAGTTTGTTAGAGCATGTCGGGGATAAGGCACTGGGTCCCCTGAAATTTCACTGAAAAAATCAACTCATAAAAGAAAGATGAATTGGAGAAAAGGC
The DNA here is from genome assembly GCA_963574885.1 of Lepilemur ruficaudatus. Taxonomy (NCBI): domain Eukaryota; kingdom Metazoa; phylum Chordata; class Mammalia; order Primates; family Lepilemuridae; genus Lepilemur; species Lepilemur ruficaudatus. Next base: position 10,185 of record CAUYRT010089877.1, read on the forward strand.
ATACTAATTTATTTAAAGTGTGTACACAGGCGCCTTCAGAATGAAGACCCAAAGACACAGGGGAAATAGTCCATTTCTATGCTTAGGTTCAACACAGTCTATGCAGTGTATAGAAGAGTGATTGGACAAAAGGATATGATCCAACAGACTGAGAGGGGAACCCAGCAAGGCCTGTCTGTCTAGACTCTTCGTGGCCTCTGAGCAGCTTCCTTTCTTCTGGGCATGGGGCAGAACTCTTTCTGGAATGGGGATCTTGTGACCTACAGTCAAACAAATTAGGTCAGGCGATTTCTTTATGGCCAGTTTTTACAGGGAATATTTTTAGGTTTTATGGCTGGCTTTTGAGAAAATGGGTTCTGATTTCTATGAGCTGCTTGGGGAAGAGGGATTCTAGTTTCCATGGACAGCCTCAGGGGAGGACGGGACTGAGAGGCAGGATGGCTGGAGAAGGTCAGAGAAAAGCCTTTGCTTTTGAGGCTGCTGCTGAGGCCCTCATTTCGGGGTATTGTTTTCTGAGCCCCAAAAAGCAGCTAGCATGAACCTAACTAATACCATAAAGAAAACAGCTTTATAAAATGGTTGCTAAGTCCTCTTCATGCAGGGCTTCATTGTACACAGGGGAAGGAGGGCTCAAAATATTTAATCTGGCCTGCAACCATTGAGCATACTAACTGCCAATGTTTTAAAAATCATATAAAAACATAAATATCGAGCATTTCTTGAAAATTTGGAGGATCTGATGACACCATAGCCATGTTCCCACAATGCACCACTTGGCCACAGGTGAGCACCAGGTGATCCGAAGGTTCCCACCACTTCCCACAATCTCGTGGAATCCTGTCAGTTATACTCATTTCTAACTTTATAAATTCTATCTGTCAGCATCTAACCAGGAATGCAGAAATCAACGGTGTAATGTAGGGAACTAGTTACACAGGTGATGGAAGAAATGAGAGAATCACGGGACACTGTGACAGAAATCGGTTACGGACAAAGCAAGAAGCTGCGACTCACACTTGTCTGGAGAGGACGAGGAGGGGGGAGTGTGGTAGGGGCCCAGGGCCACTGCGACGTGAAGGGGACTGGAACCCGCCAGAGGCGCAGAGGCCTGTCAGACAGTGGGAGGGGAAGGATGGGGGGCGGGGCGCGGGGGCAGAGCCATCGTGTCTTCCCTGCAAGCTCCCGACTCACCAAACCCCTGCCAGCGCCTTCGCCTCACCCTGCGGGAGGCAGCTGCCCCAGAGCCTCAGGATGCCCCTGCCCGGGGGAGTCCTTCTTGGACACAGAGCACAGCAGGGGACGGAGGAGGCAGATGTGTGAAGGCAAACAAGCCCAGAACGTGGCTACTTATCTGCTCTGTCATTTACATTGTCTGCCTGGTCCCCGCCATAGAGCAGGGGCGTGAACCTTTCAGTCCCCCCCCCACCCAGAGGAATAGCAACTATCTCACTTCTTTTTCTTTCATATTCCAGTGCACTAGGATTGATGAAACTACTTGATTTAGTTTCATATTTTAAGCTGCATTTTTATAGAGCATGAAAATACTTTCCCTAACTTTAGGATTTATATCAGGGCAAAACTAATAATACATATAATAATAACGGCTATCATCCACTAAACATCCGCTATGCAGCAGACCCTGCATTGTGTGGCTAATGACAGCAGCTGGATTGCTGAGTCAGTATTACTCTCCTTAATTTATTCAAGAGAAATCTAAATCCCAGGTAGGTTAAGGAAATTTCCAGGGTCACATGGCTGACAGTGGCAGAACAGAATTCCATCCCAGGCCAGCTAGACGACTTCAGAAACCGTTTGATTATTTCTATTATTCATTCTGCTTCTCACATTAATCTTATTGTTTCTTCCTGTGGCATTCTGAGCATTCTTATCCCTAATGCTCAATAACCACCTGCCTTATTGCTTAGATGTCAGAGTAATCTGATTGCACAATGCAACTCTTTGGCTTGATGTATAAGAGTAAACAAATACATGGTTTGGCTAAGAACCTTCCTTAATAAGACCAAACACATTTGTATGAAAAAGTTTGGCTAGAACATTTTTTAAAGAAAAATTTGGATTCCGGTTCAGGATCTACCAATAGATTCCTTCCAACATATGCATCCTTACCACACAGACACACAGACAGATAGACAGATGCTGAGAGATGTAAAACACTCTAAGAGAGCACATATTTTAGAAAGCACATAGAGAAGATTTAGAGATGTAAAAGGTTCCATATTGGTGTTGTGAAATAGATAAAATAATAATAATAATTGCAGTCTTAGTTACCTCAAAAATTAAATATGTGATACATTTACTTTTATCCTCTCCTTATTTATTATTTAAGTTACTACCCAAGATTGATAACCTGGTGCATACTAGAGTACTTGGCTTTTCAAAGACCAACAATAAAATTCAATTCCTATAAAGGCTTAATTTTAGCTCTTCTCATATTTGATTTTTCTATTTTTCCCATTGCTGACCACTTCCTTCTTTGTGAGATTCTGTTCTCACATGTTGTTTGTGGACACGACCAGCTTTTGGTTCTCCTCCACCTTGAGCATGCTTGTCAAAACCCCCTGGTGTCTTCTGTCATCCCGCTGAGAGGCAGCGCAACGTAGGAGTTAATAGCAGACACGGGAGCCAGACCGCTGGCTCTTCCACTTACCAGCTCTGTGAGCTTAGGCTGGTTCCAAAACCTCCCCTTAATAGACTCTTGTGATGGAGAAACTACATTACGAATCAAAACTTTGATTTTTATGCCTAAACAAGGATCTAGATACTTGCTAAATCTATGCGAAAATGTCCATACTTAATAAACTTAAGCTTACAGAGTGTACGCTCCATGACTGATTAGGATGTTTTGGCTCTGTGCAACAGAAATCCACTTCGGACAGACTCGCAGAGACAGGGCATTTGTGTGTTTGTAAATGAGCAAGGCCAGAGATGTGCTGTGCTTCCAGGAGGTTCCAGGTTGTTCTGGCGGCTCAGTGAGGTCACAAAGACAGGGCAGTTCCCCTCACAGCTGCTGGTTTGCTGCCAGTGGCCATCTGGGCTTTGTGTCTATTCACGTGGCTTAGGGGAAGGTGTGAGGAGGTGGTGAGAAGAGGTCAGGAAGTAGAGAGAGAAGATTCTGAATTTTTGAGAAGGAGAATCTTTCCAGGAATTCCTGACAAATCTCACCTGCTCTCTAGTTGGTCCACATTGCCCTAGAGCTCCTCATCCCTACCTAGGGTAGCATTAGCATGATTATTTAGCCTAACCTACAGAGTGCCAAACTTCCTCATTTGTAATGGTAAAACCTTCTCAGGAAACTAGACTAGGCTTTGGTTAAATCAAATATATTTTGTTATTATGGGAATTACTTCATAATCTTGTGATTTCTAGTTATGTGCTGGAAAATTCTTGGCAGCTATGTAGGAGACATTCCCATTTAAATTATTTGCAATGATCAATGATTAAATGCTTTTAATCTCTGGATTGCAGGACAGAGAGAAAAAAGTATTTATTGATTGCCTATTGATAGGTCGTCAATAAAAATGGAGGCCAACTTAAAAAAACAAATGAAAAAGTTCTGTAAGTCAGACACATTTCCCTCTTAATTTACATCAACTAGAAGAAATATTTCACATAATCATTCAAATTAAAAGGCATGTAAAATTAGAATGGAGTAAAAAAACAATTGAATTCTATAGAGTTATATTTGTATGGATATTAGAAAAAAAGCAAGTATATCTTAGTTGCCTAGGAATTAACATTTGCATGTGAAATATAAATGGAGTTTCTCAGACTTAGTTTAAGAAGATCAGCAACATTATGAAGCCCTAGAAAAACTTTGTAGATCTTTAAACCTTCCTAAGATGATTGTGTCATGTTTCAAAGATAACTTGGATTTATAAATTAATTTTACAAGTCAATGAGGTTGTCCACAATTTTTATAGAATTAGCATTAATGAATGTGAGAAATGGAGGAGGCAGAACATATTTGATTTTAGTAATCTGCGATAGACTCTTAAAAGTTAAAATTAAGTTGCATTGAGCATTCTCATTCTCATGCCATCAGAAAATAAAATTGAAAGAACTACAAATTAGGAGTAATGATGAAAATGCTATGGTTTTTGAAGAAATATCCAACCTAGTCATGAAGGAATTGATGTTAGGTATAGTCACGTTTAATATCTACATTAATCACTTGAAAATAAGAGTAAGCAATATGTTAATGAAATTTGCAGATGATATAGAATTGAAGGGTGCTGTTAGCATGCATAATGACATGCTAGATAAATGATTTGGAAGAAGTGTATGTAAGGAAAAATGACCTTTAACTTAATAAGTCATGCTTATACAAGGAGCAGAAATAATTTTTTAAAAATCACTCAATAAAAGGAGAAGCAAGAAATAAATAATATATATATAAAGAATTTTAACATCCACTTAAAGCAGATTTTAACTTTAGTAATAATGTGACTGAATCAAAAACTAATATAGTGTTTGAGGACTAGACATTTTACTTCTGTACTTTACGATGAGAGGAAAACACTATCTCTCCATATAATTCTGATGAGACCAATATTTGAATGCTGAAAGCAATTTTATATTTATCAATGTTCCCAAATATAGAAAAATGGGATTAAATATATCTGAGAGGAGATGGGCAATAAAAATGATTAAGGATACAGCCTGATGAACTTCTAAGAAAAGATTAAAATAATTAATCTTGTTGTCTGCAAACCTAAGCAAAGGAAGCACATAGGACAGTTGGTAATAACTTTTTTCACTAAGGAATAGTACAGTAAAACTCCATTTATTCAAAGTGCAAGGCATTCCTTTGAATAATCCAGATTAAGATTATTTAATAATATTCATTAAAACAATAATAATGATATTTCTGATGGAATGGTAAATAAATAGTTGTATACAATTGTCTACTATGTAATCATTAACCTTGTATCAGCTTATTCTAGTTAGTAATTGTTTCAAGAAGTTGTTTCTTATTGGTGAATTATTTATTTTTTGGTATGCTTACATTTTATTTTAATTCTGGGGACTAGCGACATCAAACAATTTCAAACAAGTCTGTGCAATAGTTGTATAAACAAGAATCTTATTATATATATATTATATATATGGATATATATATATATATGCTGCTCATTATTCTTCACAGGTAGAATTAATTTTACCAACAATTGAAAAATGGGTTCCATTTGGGGCAATGGAGCTTTGACATTTTATGTCAGAGTCAAAAGTAAGGTGACTAGTAAAGGCAACGGTTCCAACAGGTCATGAAAGGGGATATTTCTGCCACAGTTATTCTTCATCGTCCATCCCTAACCCTAGCTGATTTGCTCATGAGCCATATACAGATTAACTCTACGGTAAAATGCAACTAAGTATGGCCTGTTGTCTAACAATGTATGTTTGTGTCATAAAGCAGTGTTACTGTGTTTTAAACTGTTTAGAAGGAAGAAAAAAAGAAACACTCCCTTAAAAAACTAGTTTAGAAGGATCTAACTAAGTAAGTTACTAAGGTAACTGCTGAGTTAGTTACCACATAATCTTTCTTATTTTATGACTTCAGGGCTAAATTCGATGACTCGCAAAGTTTTCATGATTTGTCTCTCCCAAATTTTTATAGTGTCATTTCTGGCCACTCTCTCCCAGCACACACACACACACACACACACACACACACACACACACACACACAGAGACACGATGACTTATCCACACCAAAAAAACTTGATATTCTCCAAACATGTCATGCAGGTGGTGTTCCCTCTATTTAGAATGCTTTTCTTCCCTTGATCTGTTTAGGAATTTTTTTTTTTTTTTTTTTGAGACAGAGTCTCACTCTGTTGCCCAGGCAAGAGTGCTGTGGTGTCAGCCTAGCTCACAGCAACCTCAAACTCCTGGGTTCAAGCGATCCTTCTGCCTTGGCCTCCTGAGTAGCTGGGACTACAGGTACATGCCACCATGCCCGGCTAATTTTTTCTATTTTTGGTAGAGATGGGATCTCGCTCTTGCTCAGGCTGGTCTCAAGCTCCTGAGCTCAAACGATCCACCCACCTTGGCCTCCCCGAGTGCTAGGATTACAGGTGTGAGCCACCATGCCTGGCTGTTTAGGAAAATTTTCATGGTCCTTCAAGGCGCAGTTCAAGTGCCACCTCCTATCCAAGCCTTACCACACCTTCCCCTAACCACGTCCCCTACTCAGACAGAATTTGTCACTATTTTCTTTGTGTCCCTGCATCAGTGTTATCATCACACTGATAACAACAACCACAAATTCCATTGCAAGCATCATTTATCAGGTACCTAAAAGATGCCGGGCACTGTGGTAGGTATGTTCTAGACAGTCTTTGTTATACTTACAGGAACACCTGGAAGCGGGTGTTGTCTCCATGAGTAACTTGAGGCCAAGACAAATCGAGAAGTGTGTTCAGAGTCATATGACAGTTGACAGAACCCCACTTACTCTACTCACTGCAAATCTTCACTCTTTTTACATGATCATCTTGCCTCTTCTGTGCGTCTCAATTCTTGCCTGGATAATTATGCTCAGTAACTTCTGTTGATGAGAAGGCAGCATGTCATGAGCTTTGAAAACCAGGCTTGGGAGCCATAGTGTTTGCTTTTAAATCCTTTGTTTCTGACTCTGATCAGCCAAGTGAACTTGAGTGATTGAGCCCCTCCATCTGCAAAGTGAGGATAAAACTCCTACGTCCTAAGGTAGTTTTGAGGATTAAATGAGTTAATAATATAATAAGTATTAATATAATAGAGCCTGTCTTATTACAAGCACTCCACATCTGCTAGCTATGGTTATTGGTTTAGGCACCTCTCTCTCCTCTAGACTATGAAGTCTTCAAAGGCAGGAATCCTATCTCATTCGTTTTTTCAGCTCCTCCACCTAGCACAGTGTCTTGCAAATACCAGCACCTTGCTATGTCGAATGACAGAAGTAGATTTATGCTAATGTTGAGTCAGTGTGTTGAGGGGTGTGGACAGGCAGGGGTGGAGAGTCATGTCTAGGACACCAATATATGGTTGCTATGAGTCACCATTGCCTGACAGGGGGAAAAGAGAAAAACCTGTCAGCCGTGGTGGACTCCAGCAATCCATAATTGCACTCTTCCAGGTGGGAAGCTACGATCTGTGCTGCAGAGCCAATTTCCCGTTGCAAAGGGACTGAACAGACAGTGAAACTCTCAAGAGCTCAGAAGGCATGCTGAAGTGTCAGGAGTTGCTCACTAGCAGCTGCTACTGATCCCCTGCCCCTTAGCCTTGGGCCAACAATTCTGCTTCTTCATGCTGTGCCTAGATCTGCAATCTGAAATTGGCTTCTGCGATGTGTCATAGCAGAAAATCCCATGAGGAGGGATCTGCTTCAGTGATGAAGGTCGACGGACACTTTCACGTGCTCTGATCTCTTGCTTGCTGTTGTTCTGACCCTTTCTGTTCTTATATCATACATTCGCTGATTTCCACCTTCTGTCTAGAATTTCAAGCTGCCTTCATTCTCATTCCCTCCAAACTGCCCCACACTCCTAATTCCTTCTGCCCTGTTATCTGTCCTCTTGCCCATGGCTGACTCCCAGACACATTGACATAGGATATTTTTCTTTGTCTTGCTTCATGCTTGATGGAATTTCCTAATCCTAAACCTCTGCCCAGCCCAGCAGCACTGGTGACCAGCATAGCTTTAAGGAAACAAATTCCTACCTCTTCTTAAGTTATAGACCTTTCACACACACACAAAGTTCTTATGAAAGAACTTGTGTAGAATAATGGATAACACTCTCTCATGCCCACCACTATGCCCTTGGGCAAGTGACTTACCTGTGCAAACTTCAGTTTCCTCATCTGTATAAAGACACACAGAATGAATCTTACCTTGTGGACATGTTATTTTGAACATTTAGCTAATTATTGCATGAATCAAGTAAGTATTAATATTGTTATCATTAATAAAAATAGATTCCCAAATTACTGGTTCAGAGATGAATCATGGCTGAAGATAAGACTCAAAAAATTAAGTCATCCTATTATCAAAGTACCTTACTTTAGACCTAGACATGACCTTAAATATCCAATTATCTTCTTAAAGAGATGAGGAAATTGTGAACCAGGGAGCAAGATTCAGAGTTCTGTCACTATAATAATTAAAAGAAAAGTTTCCATTGCCATATCCCAAATGAAGATTTCTGGCCTAGATTTAACAATTGCAATTTGAATGCCCTCATTCAATTTATTCACATCTCCACCCACCCATCCGTCTTTTCAGGAAATATTTATTGCAGAATATCTACTGTGTTTCAGTCTCTCTCCTGAATCTTGGACTTTCAAAACTGTCATAGTCTTTACCATCATGGTGCTTTCATTCTAGTTCTTCCTACCGCTTATATCACTGTAAGCTTCTGTTTCTGCCATTAGAAAATAAATTAATGTCTCTGTGCATATCAAGATTCACCCCTTAATGCCATGTATGCTATTCAGGTGATGGGTGCACTCAAAACCCCAAGCATTACCACTGTACAAGTCATCCATGCAACCAAAAACCACTCGTACCCCTAAATTTATCAGATTAAAAAAAGAAAAAAGATTGTGATGATTAAAAATACAATATATGATTTAAAAAAAGTCATCCTAAAAAAATTAATCCTTTTATAGAGGCATAAGCAGCAGCTAATTTTGATAAAAGAAAGTTCTTATTGGTAGAATTGGATCTCATAAACTGACTTCATCAAAACATCACTTAGAAGCCTTTACGTAAACCCATTCTACATGTAAACCTAGGGAATCGTTTTTTCTTCTTCTGTTTGTCATCTTTTGCCTCTGGATTTTTCTCTCTCCTCTTGGTCCAGTTAGGTACACAATAGAACCTTGAGCAAATGTACAAATCTAAAAAAATTGTGTGTGTTTTTTAATGAATCATAAACCACACAATAGCGGTAACAGTATTTCATACTGTTTTTGGAAACTTAGCATTTGGTAGGTGCTCAATTAATGTATTGTTAATAATAAAGTGTCAATAAATAATTAGATACTTCTCAGAAAAATGGTTAGTTAATGGCTATTGTTAGCTGGAGCTTTTGCGTTTCACCTTTGCTTTTGTCTAGCGTAAGCGCACTTTGGGATGAGTTCGCAGGTCAGGTGAGTACTGCCTGAGCAGCAGCTGATAGTGCTCAATACAATCACAGAGGAGTGGTTCCTTCGGCATTGATGTCTCAGATTGCCCCATGTATGACTTTTTGACATCTTAAGAACCATAGCTTTTTGGAAGCTGAAAATATTCAAGATAAAATGGATAAGAACCTACATGGAAATCGAAGCTATGTGGAAGCCATTCACAAGGGAACTGTCGAAGTGCTGGAAAGAGGCAAGCTGCCTACATCACTTCCGAGCAGTCCTGCTTGACACGGCCTTAGGCGGTGAGTGCGAATGGCGACGGAGACTCTGGTCTAGCACATGACACAGCTGCATGCTCGGTAGAACACGTCTAACACTGGCAGAGTGCTTCACCCAACCTTCCTAGTAATGGCGGAAAAGAGAACATATTTCACCCTTAATATAAACGAGAAAACTAAGGTTAGGAGAGGTTGAGTATATTGTTCACCATTACTTGATTAATAGCCAGTGACGTTTAAGCTAAGACTTGTTTTAAACCGAAGCCTTTTGACCAAAAGTCCGGTTCTATTTTTATCGAATCACAAATGCATCGGAGCACGCAATATATTCCTTCTCTGCCTCCCCAAAATGGGTTTATAATCTAAATGAGAAGGGAAACCTAACACATAGGAAATGAGAGAATTAAAAAAATTGTTGTTATAAAAATAAGTGTTGGCTGGAGCGGTAAGAGAACTCTTCATGGAGGAGAAAGTGCTTGAAATGAGCCTTGGGGCGCAGAGAGAATCTGAACTAAGTAAAGAGCAAAGGGAGTGACACCCACACTCAAAGTCCAGCAGGAGCAAATGTGCATACCCGGGCTGCCATCCACAGACCCCATGAGTCACCCACTAGATGGACTCCAAAACCATCCCACAGGAAGTCAAGCAAGAAGCGAGAGGATATGTTTTTATTTTTTGCTTCAGGAAAAACTTCAATAGCCTTATTTGGATGTCTTGTGGCACACAGGGGCTTAGCGATTGTTTGCCTGACTAATCTTGGACTCAATGATCTTAGCATAAGGGAAGAAGCTAGTTCATTTGACAGATTCAGGAGTTTTTAAATGCTTTTCCTGAGGTTTCCTATTTTTCACTAGGTAAAATTTGTTTATCATGGCCACAAACAAACAACCTACAGGTATTCTTGCAAAGAAGACTCAGTTTGCGAATCAGATGTTCCTCTTAAAACTATGACAGAATATTCAGGCACTTAGTTTCTTTTCCTGTCTTCATACCTTTCCAACTTTATCTTTCTAGAAAATCTATCTGGTTGTTTAAGCCAAAACTTTTGGCATTATTCTTGATTTTTCTCCCTTATAATCCATATTCAGTATATCAATATGTTCTGTTGTTTCTACTATTAAAATATACGCAGAGTCAGACCACTTCTGATCAACATCACTGCTACCACCTCAGCCCATTTAATCTCCATAATTCAAAAATTTCCTATCCAGTTTTCCTGCTCTGTCCTTGCCTGTTTTACTCTACTCTCAACAAAGAGCCAGAATTCTCCTAAAACTCTGAGAGTGTATTTCATTCATAAACTAAAAACCCATTAATTGCCTCTCACTCCAGTAAGAGTAAAGGACTAATTACTTACGAGGCCAATAGCTCCCTCCACAACCAGCCTCTCATGATCACTGCAAGCTTATGTTTCACCACGAGCTCTCTCCACAGCTGTTCTTTCAATACGGCTTTGCACCTGCTACACTTTCTACCTGGAGGCCTCCTCCCCTCCCATTTAGCTGGCCTTTGGGCCAGCTTTGGGCTCACCTTTGGGTCTTTACTAAAACGTCCTCTCCTCAGTGCAGGCTTTCCCAGTGCAGCTGTCTAAACTTGGAAACCGCCACAGACACTTCCTATCTTCCTCCTTGTGCTTTTTCCCCCTTGTTTTCACTTGCCCCTATTTAATACACTATATATTTTGCTTATTCTTTTTTGTCTGACCCCCCCCCCCGATGAGAACGTAAAGCCCCATAAGAGTAGGATATTTGTCTGTTTTGTTCATTGCTTTATTGCTTTTTTTGTTCATTGCTTATTACTGTCCTTGGGACACAGAAGACACTCTATAAATATTTGTTCAAAAAGTGGGTCAATAACATTGCAGGAGAGTAGGGTAGATTAATAACACAGGTACCCTATGCAGTTGACAGCCCCTTGGTATCCCTCTGCAGCATGTTGTATTTTCCAAAGACAGTAGCACATGCTCTTTGATAACATGATGTTTCCACCACAACTCGCCCTTACCCCCATCAAAAGGTAGAATGGGCTCATAACTATTTTTAAATAATAGGGTCAAGATAAAAACCAAGGTTCTGATAATATAACCCTTTGGTAAGACCTCAGAAAGATTAACAATGGTACTCTGGAGACCCTTTCGCACAGATGAAAGTCTTTCTAAGGAATCAAGCCCAGGTGTTCCAAACCTTTGCTGTTAAAAATTAGGGCTCCTAAGACTCTTCGGGGCATTGCTCCATAGGAGCCTGACAGGGAGGCTTTTAAATTCACAGGTCCTCAGAATCAGAGAGAACTAGAGAAACTTGAGGAGCTATACTCAGAGAATCCTATCCAGGGAGCCTCGTCTGCACCTGGACCTGATTTAGATAATGAACAGGACTTCCCACTGATGTCCTCATAGAGGTTTTGAGGGGCAGAGGGTGAGTGTATTTTGCATGGAGGAGAAGTGTGAATTGATGTGGCTAAAATGTGGATCATAGCAGATGGTATTTTTCTAAGATGAATGCAACAACATCTCTTGCCCCACAAAATCATCCACAGTGTGGTCTTGGCATTCTCCCATGAAGAAATGGAGCCCGATTCCTCCCTCCTTGAATCTGAATGGGCTTGTGACTGCCTTGACTGATTAACTACGATGGAATTGACACTGTGTGACTTCCAAGGCTATGCCATGAAAGGCAATGAAGCTTCTGCCTTGGAGTCCTGGGCTTCAAGCCATGAACTACCACGAAAGAAATCTGACTACCTTCTGGCCACCATACACTGTGTAAGAGAAACCACACAGAGAGACCACATGTGGGCTCCCCTCCAGCAACACTGGTCTTTGCATTTTCTTAGCCCAGGTCCTAGACATAGGAGTGAATTGGCCTTTAGATGATTCTAGCCTCCAGCTGCCAGGCCTCTCCCAGGCTTCATGTCTTCCTAAGAATACTAAAGAGCAGCCGTTGTATCTTGTCTAAATCGCTGACCTACAGAATCCGTGAGAAACGTAAAATGGTTGTTTTAATTCACTATTTTGGGGATACATTGTTATCCACAGTAATAATAGGAACAAATCTCTCTGTAATGTGTCTCTGCCACTCCTTCCATCAGTGAGTAAGGTCTATCTTCCATCCCTTAAACAGAGGTCAAAGATGAGGCAGAGATGAAAGTGTGTCTGGTATGAGCTTAGGCCTCAAGAGACCTTGTGCACAGCTGCTCTTGGAAGCCTGCCTTCTCCTTGAGCTTGGGTGAGGCTGATGGAACATGAATGACCAAGACTTACCTACAGGGAATCAGACCTGTGAGAGAGCCCTGCCTGAATCGCCAGAAGTGCCTGCAGCTGACCACAGGTGTATGGGTGAATGAGCCCACCAAAGACTAGAAAAGGCACTCAGATGACTTGTGGAATCATGAGAAATATTAAATGCCTATTGTTTTAATCCACTGAGAGTTTTTGACGGGGAGGGAGCAGATTAAGAGGGTTGTTACACAGAAATAGCTAAATGATACAAGGGGAAAGGATCTTCCAAGGTAACTGAACTCATGCACATTTTTGAGTGGAAAAAGCTACGGCTGGAACACCGAAAATAAGAATCACTGCTCATTTGTGGGCAACAAATTATTCCCGGTCATCTCATATCTATGTTTCTAAGCTCATAGGATAGGCCAAAAAGACATGCTGGAGAGACTATTTCCTTTATGTCATTCATGAATGGGATAAAGTAATCATTCTCATTCTCATTCTACCATCCTAATCCTTACACCAAATCCAATGAACATTCCTTGATTGACTTTGTAATAGCCCACTTCCTCTGCAAAATTAGACTTAACACAAATAATGATATAAAGTGCTTTATGAAAAGTGTTACCATGCTCCTAAGCCTAAATAGAGAAAAAAAAAAAGAATAATTTTTAAGTGCAGCTCAGAATTCAGATTTTTATCAAAGCCAAATTAGAATATGGAAAAGATTTTTAAAAATTCTAAATTTAGGTGCAATGGTTTTCATGTGTGTTTGGAACCTGGCAAACCAGTTTCTTCTCTTCCTACTTTAGAAAGGTTGCATATAAGAGGGAAAAGGAAGTTTTTCATAGTTGTAGATGAACCTTTATGACCCCCCCAATAATAATCAAATAATAATAATAATACATGTATGTTTATATCATCCAAATGTCAGTGCAAAGAATAACATATATCATGTTAAGAGCACCTTTTTAAAAAATAAGATGCATTGTTTTCATTGAAAGGCTAAGCCTACAAGTTTATACATAGAAATAATCAGGAAGCTACATTAAGAAATAATGTTTACAGAACACAAATTTCCTATCCTTAGAATAAGAATGATAGAATGAGGAAAGGTCTGTTTGTAAACTTTTTGACATGATGAAGGCAAAAATAATGCAATATAAAAGTAGTAATTCAATGAGAAATGAACACTCAGAATTTGAAATGGGCCTTTTAATGTTTTTTTTACAGTGATGATATCTCAATGAGGACTTTATTTTAATGAGGCCCTACAATGAAATTACCTCCCTTGTTGATACATATTATATAGCTGGTTAACCATAGTCAGCTAATTCCCAACACATCCCTGAACACAGAGCATGAAGTTGGGAAGGAATTCATAATCTAGTATGGATGACTGTGTGTTTTCTCGTTCTATCATTGGGCCCATGTCTTCTGGGGAAGAAGGTTATATTAGGAGTAAAAGGAAATCATGTTAATTTTGTTGAATGTCATCCAGAACATTCAGGAGGACATATTTGGTCTGAGACTCAGAGTTAGAGGACTGCAGCAGATGTTTGTTTGAATCATGCGAGTTTGTGGGCTTGCCCTGAGAGGCCACAGAGAGTAGGGAGACACGTGGAACTCTAAGTAACCCCAATGTTTTAAAAGGATTAGAGAAGGACCCAAAGGATGTAATGGAGAATGTAACAAGGATGAATTTGTCAAAGAAGGTCAGTATATGACAGGCTAAAGAGATGAGGTCTGAGACAAGCCCATCCAATTTGAGAACTGGGACACCATTATAAGGACATGAGCAAGGGCAGTTTTGGTGGGAGCTAATATTGAGACATTTGAGACACGAATATTGTTGAGGAAACATTGTCCTGGGTATAACAAAATCATCAGAAATCTTTCTATGGGAAGGAACAGGAATAGTCAGTGTATAAAAGAGAATCGAGATCAGGACTGAGAGAAAATTAAGAGACCAGCTGAAGAACTGGAAATTGATAAACCAGTTACTGGGATTCCTGTCCACCTGTTCTCACTGCAGATATATCAACTTGTCATCCACAGTTTCATCCAAGGCTCTGGTAAAACGTCCATCCGAACAGAGACAATAAAAGGATTATTGAAACAGGCCACTGAAATCCTCTTTCCAGACACTTCCTGTCACTAGTTAAAACATCTTTACATACCTTGATATCTTGTTTCAACACTTGGTTTTGCTCTCTGAAATGTTCTCAGTCTGACTTGGTGAGTTATATCACACTGACAGCGATGTCTCCTTTGTCCTGCACTGAAATCCCCACCACCCGCCATGGGCTTCCCCACGGTTACAGAGCTCCAGGACCTTCTGTTCTACTACACTTTCCTCCCTCGTCTTTATCTTTTAAAGTAAGAGTCATTTTATTCCCACTTTTTTACATATGGCCTCACAAAAATGCAGTTCTATTGGAAGGGCTCATTTACTTTCTGAGTTTAAAATCTCAAGTTAAGTAAGTTTACTCTGCATACCAGACAGTCATACATAAGGCTGCAAGTTTTGCTTCTCGTATAATCCCCAATATATTTTCCCCTAAATTATGTCACCTTCACCACCAGTAGTCCCTCCCCTATGTTTTATCAGACGAATGCAATAGTACACGTAGAGATTATATCTGGAAACTTCTCCCTTTCTTCCTCAATTCTCAGACTGGAATTTCTCTCTTCTCTTAAGTTTAAAATATGTTACCTGAGTTCTCAGACTTTATTATTAATAGATTAATTAATTCTGATTCCTTGCTTAACTGTGAAAATTGGTTGCATTTCTGGCAGGCAATGAGACATGGAACAGGAAACTAGCAGCAAGTCTGTAGGGCAGAAAGTAGGAGAGAGTCAATCTTTACAATTTATCCATTCTTTTTACCACTGCCTATTACTCTCAGAAATATCTGTTAATTGTATATTTTTAATCAGTAAAACTTATAGGATTTTTTGTTGTAATTATTTTTTATCTTCTTTTTTAAATATATAATTAGAATGGCAAATACTTTTTTGGATTTATTTTTTTGAGCCCTGGAGTGACATCATTTTAACAGAATCCTCTGAGAAACAGAATTGTGGTTGAGCCAAACTAGGAAAGTTGTCTGTATTGACTGAAAGAAGAAACTTGAAAAAGGCTAAAGTTTGGAAAGACTTCTGAATAATCAAGAGGAATGAATGCCAAGCCAAGCACCATATTCTTAGTGGTATATTCTATAGAACTCGAGAGTGGGAAACAGATGGAAGTGGAGGTATAGACTCAGTATCACTGGGACGTCAGTTCATAAATTATTTTTGGAAATGTAAAAGGAGCTTTGTGTGTGGGAGGAGCTCAAAAGCTGGGATACAGACCCTGGGAGGGACTAGACAAAGAATGAGAAATCGAGTCTTGAGTGGTAAGTAGGGCTTGTCTGCTTTGTGGAAGAGCTATGTGATCTTTCTCTAAGTACTGATCATACATCTATTCAAATCCCCTATCTTTTGAATTTTTAAATCTAAGTGAAAACCCAGATGATTTATAACTATTTTCTAGTAAGAGCAGGGAGTTTTTATGTGATTTTTTTGCTTTTTGTTTCAGCTATGCTTTTCCTCCCTTCTACCCTGGTGTTCTAGAGGAATCACACTTATCTAGACATAATTCTCACGTGGATTTTTAGCTTCTAGAGATCACAGAGTAGATGGAACAGCTATACAGGGAAGGCAAAATAATGAAAGGATTTACCAGACTTAAGGACCAGTCTGAGACTGAACGCAAGGAGAGCTACCGCGTGCGCACGCCTGACAAAACTCCCCGCGCTCGCTCAATCTTGGGGAGGAACAAAGGGCTGGCAGGTGAAAGGGAGCAGCAAACACTGTCAGGCCAGGTGTCCGGCATTAAAGCTCTGCTGTGCCGGGGATCCCAGATGGCTGGAAAGAGAGGTGCGAATGAAATGACCCAGAGAAGCCGGGAGACGGGAAAGGAAGGCAATAAGCTACATTTAGGGGACTTGCAATTAGAGGGATTTCAATGGCTTGGCAGTTATTGGAGCGATAATGAATGTTTGACTCGTTCTTGAATAGTGGATGGATCTATTTGTTTTTGAAGAAGTATTTGCCAGCCTCTTTTGTCTCTAGCTCTCCCTGACCACCCTCAATTGTTTTCATTTTAAAGGAGCACGAGTATATTGAAGGATTTCTAAAACTAGAATGAAAAGTAGGAATTTTTCATAAAATCTATGCTAGACAATTATACATCTTACTAAAATATGAGAAACTAAGATAATATTAAAAAATAAGTTGTCTAATATTGAAATATATGTAATCTATATCCTATAAATACTGTATGTATTATATAGTATGTATTATACATGTATATGCACATGTATACACTGCACTATGTACATCATATATACAGTTTATATTAAAAAGCATGTTGATGGCCCACATTGGTATTATAGTAGAATACTAGAGTGATTTTTCTTTTGGGGAGATGTAAACATTCTCAATAATAATATCTACTTAAATATATGTGTGTGTGTATGTGTGTTGGTTACAAATGTTTTAATACATACCACTTTTAATTTTGCTTAACAAATAACATTCTCCATGTTTTTCATAAGTTAGCCTAAAATAATTTTATCTAAGTTTTCATAATTTAATGAAAATAAGTGAATTTAAAATTTTTAAAAATATACATTTGGTGAACATAATACTAAATCTTTCAACTGATATTTTCTGGTGACATTTTTGCATTTTGATTGAGATATATGCTTCACAAATTGATTTGTTGATTAATTAGTTAAAAACGTTGAACTATTTTTTACCAGTCAGGATCAAGATAAAAACAAAGGTACAAGTTTGCTCCAATAAAGTCCAAAACCAATTCATGCATCGTATCGTGATTTACTTTGTGATTGGAGAAGCTGAAGAATAAGTTCTCAATCTTGAAACACTGGCATTATCACCATATCTAACATATTACAGCTGTAAAAGAAAGGAAAGGTCATATATCCCAATAATGTTAATGCGAGTATGTGGTTCAGTATTTATTTTATATTGTCAGTAATTGTCACAAAGTACTAACTGTATTGCAAATGGTTATTGACAGACAATTCTCCATGGGTGTCTTGCATTTCTGCACTTCTCAGGAGTGAAGAACTAGCTGCCCTTTGTTCTGAAATACCGTTTAAAGACTTTTGTGTAGCAAATATACTTGGAACATAGAGATAGCGTTTTCCTGCAGAGCAAAGTTCATGCATGATATCTGCCTATGAGAAAGGATTCGGGATCTCTAAGTTCACGTAACATTGGGTGTGAAGTTGTCACTGGCTTTCTTAGCAACACTGTGGAAATAGGGCTTAAGGAAGCAGCAAAAGAAAGAGCAACACATGAAAGGACCCTGAAGTAAAGACAACTTTTACTATAAAACTACTTAATCAGCATGGATACCTTACAGTAATCAAATGGCAATTATCCACTTTCATGTGCTATAAAATGTACATACTTGTTACAATATAATGTGATCTAACTTTTTAACACTTGAAAGTTTAAAAAATGTGTATTCTACCTATATATAGAAAATGTTCTAATTTTAGCACTGCTATAAAATATTTAATACAAAAATCTGCTAAAAATGCATATTTTGGGGTTTTATATTATAATGACTACCAATTTTAAAATATATTGTATTTAAGTGATGAAAGATCTACTTCACATCCAGTGACAATTTGAAACATGTGAGTTATAGCTAGAATATTACAGTACCTTCACGCAGAAGAGATACTAGGTATCACGATGAAAATAAAGTATGTTAGTCTGTTCTCTTTTAGCTAGCGCCTCTTCCCTTTTTTTCTTGGTCAACACATATTTCTCATACTAATTGTTATTCTTTTCTTTCTACACTTACTAATACATGCTCAAGCTTTTTCCATAAGGAAAAATAAGCTGTGAATTTTCCAGGGAAGTTTGTGTTTTAGATGGGCTTTCTGAAAAAAAAAAGTATTGAAGGGCCTGCTTAATCAATCCAGGAAGAATTGAGACTCACGCCGTTCTTACCCCACCTCACAGGGGCTACTTCTCTGTCTTTCAGGCTCATAGTCACATAAGTTATGTAAAAAAACCAAGCCAAGAGGATGGATATGACAAGCAATATCTGTAATCCAAAGACTGGGCTACAAATCTTACTCTAAGACTTAGTAGTTGGATAAACTTGGGAAAGCCATGGAATTACTCTGAGGGTCTCTTCCCTTATTCATAAAATAGGGGAGTAATGGCCAGACTTGCCTCCCATAGTTATGATGAGGATCATACTAAATGATGTACGTGAACACATTTGTGAATTATTAAGTTATATATAAATATATAACTAGGAAACATAACATTGAGCAAATAACTCTTGGGCCAAAATGGAATGATGTATGTGTTTTAATACTTGCCTAAGTCTCTGTAACTTTACAGTGCTAAAGAAGTCTGAAGAATGTTTAGCAGCATCTACACATTTAATACTACTATTATTTGGTAGTCAGCCAGGTCTGCATTAAGAAAATCTTGGTTTTATGACTTTAGAAAACAATGCTAATGTCTGATTACTTATTAATAAAGTAACTTTATCACCGTTGGCCCTTGGTAAAGTTACCTACCAAAGTTAACCATCAATCCTAGACAAGCCTAGTAAAAATCATTATATTCATAGAGGAAGAAAAGTTCTTATAAGCAAACAGATAAAAAGAAAAAAAAAGACACCTATAAAAAATAAAAACATGGTGACTGGGTAATTCTGCTTCACGATACTACACGTTAGAACATAATCTGATAGATCACAGTTTTACAGGGCAAAAATATGACGTAAGAAGTCTAGACCAAGCCAAGTAGTTAACTGTTTGTGAGAAAAGTAGGAATATATTCTCCAGCGTGTGCTTGAAGTAACTGCTCTATTACCTTTATTGGAAAAACAAGGAAGAAAATTAGATTGGTAATTACACAGTAACAAATACGAATGAATTAAACTCAATTGCTGAAAAAGTAAAACCCTTATTTTGAGTTAAAAATAATTATTTATATGTGGAAGCAAGTCATACGCCATTCGGGGAGGCAGAATGCTTAAATAAACCATCACGAATCCATATAATTTAATGTTATCCAGCTACAAAGATCTCGTTTTCAAAATAGATTTAATAATACTGATACTTTACAAAATTATATTTAGCGAAAAAATTAGAAAACAAAACTAAATATGAGAATCATTTTGTTTCTGTTAAATCATGTTAGGAATAAAAGGGCAGGGAAAATATCAGTATAATGACAGCAGTAATTGGTAGGCGACGTGATTGTGCATGATTTTAAATTTTGTGTTGGTTTCAAGATAATGTTTAATTTCTAATATTCTATAGTGGCCATATTTTATTTTTATAATCAGGACAATGAAATAAAGAAAGAGGTGTAGGAGAGCCATTGATGAATCCTGTCAAAAGTGAACACATAGGAAGGGCGGGCCGGCAGGAATTGAGAAAAAAAGAAAGGAAACAATCTGAAGCAGCAACAGCCAACAGCCCACAGCCTCAAGAGCCGTGAGAACACACAGGACGAAAGGACCCATCGTGAAAGTCTAAGTGCAGGAGTCACGGACGGGCCGGGCCTCAGCCAGACCTATTTCTCTGTCAGGCCCTTCGCTGCCGCAACCTGAAGAGCAAACTGGGAAGAAATCGTAGTCTGTTCTTTTGAGGAATTTAGCCCTGAAAAAAAGGGAAAGTTGAGGTTTGGCTAGAAGGTAATATAAAAATAAAGGTTTCTATTGTTGTCTTTTGTGTGTTTGTTTCAAGGTATGAAAAGTTAAGCAAGAATTGAATTGTGTTACCATGTCAGTAAAAAGCAAAGAATTTGGAGACAGATGAACCAGCATCTCAGGTGGAGTTTCAAGGAAGATTCTAGCATAGAGGAAAACATGAGAAACTTTTTTTAGTTGATCTGTTAATCTAAAATAGATTTAAATGGGTAATCACAAAGTATACCACAGATTCTAAAAGTTTATTTTAACTTAAAACATACAAAGTCATGTTTATTCATCAAGCTCATATAGACAAAGCCTTTACTTAGTTGTTCATTGTCTTTTTTAACAAATTACACCCCCAGTGCATCATTCACAATTTACAGGAGTGAATTCTGTGAAGCAGAGTTAAAATTTAAGGCCCTTAGAAAACAAAAATCTTTCTCAAATTTTTACTGATTTTTTTCCCCATACTTAATTCAGCTACAATTTATGATTTAACTTTATCAAGACTTTTCAAACCATTCCATTTGATTTTCCTGGAAATAAATGGTTATTTCTTATTTGTTTCTTTCATACATGCTTAAATAGTGTACAGAGTATTTATTTAAATTTAAAATAACTATAAGTAGAACTGAACAAAATAACTTGGAGAGCAAACCCAAATGACTCTTGGTAAACCTACAATTCAATCAGTGAGCTCAGGAGTGCTCAGGACTGCAGGACCTGCCACCCCTGCTGAGAGCATGGGGTGGTGGCAGCATTGTTCAATGTGTTTTGAAGAGGAATTAAATATTGGTTACCAGTGGGTTGGGTAAGGAGAGGCAGCTTGACATTCTACTCTAAAAATCACATTTTTACTAAAGTAAACAAACAATAGAGCAAGGTCCTAAAAAAAAAAAAAATCTATACATTGAAATGTACATGACAGAGAAGATGTATTTCTTATTAAGGGTCCAATAGTAAAAAAAAAAAAACATTATAATGAACTATATATCATATACCTCAATGGTATACAATGTGAGACTTTTCAGAGTCTACAGTGATTAAAAAAATACTAGGACCACATTAACCAGACGTTGCAATCTTATTTGCAACCAATATCTGTTTCACAACAAATGGGATTTTGAAAGCTTTCTTGGGCTGTAGGTTGAAGAGGTATAATTTTAGCAGGAATCTATAAAGAGAGCAATTGAGAATCAGGGTCCTTGGTGATTTTTAGTTTTGAGAAACTGATGCAGAAATTTATTTTGTTGCTACTTTCAATTCTCACTATACATGTCCACGAAGTCAAACGGGCCGTGAAGATCAAGTTATATAACTTTCTCCTGTGATTGAAATCAAGATCATTTTCTTAACATCAGCCCATTAGTGTGCTTTCTTATTATAAATGTTTAGGCAAAGAGGGAGGGATGCATATCCCATGATTCCTGTACACAGCCCACCAGACCCATTTCGGAGACAGGTACACAAAGCAGGTCTCTTAGTCGAGACAAAGAGGTCAGTCACCAGACGCGTTTTCAAAAACATGTGGTCGGCCAGAGAGAAAATTAAGCCATCTTATGGGCGGTGGAGAGAAACCGTGGAGAGCCAGGGAAACTGAACGGTTGGTTTGCCAAACTGGGAAATCTAGAGCAGGCAGCAGATTGCTGAGACAAAAAGAGATCGGGCTGAGACAGATGGAGTTATGGGAGCTCAAGGGCCGGTTTCCAGTCTCGTGAACATGTAGCATCATTGCTGCTTTCCTGTGTTCTGTGGTTTGGGCCTCTGTTCTCTGGGATTGTCCCACCGGGCCTGGAGGTGGAGTTTGTGCTCTTTGCTGCTTGCACACAAACCTCTCTGTCTCCTTCTTGGAGTGTCTCATTTTCTCACAGAGTATCATCTTCTTCCTCTCGTTTTTACCGTCATCTGCTGTTCCCCGGGACACTCTTTCTCATATTTCAACTGGTTTATCTCCCCGTTTGTTGTTATCCTATCCAATAATACTGCCTTCTTATTTTAGACCATTTCAGTATTCACGTGGACAGCAGGGCTGGGACTAGGACAAGGCACATACAGAGTTCATGGGGGCGTTCACCCTCAGAGGCATGCCAGGCCTTTCCATTACTAATTACTGCAGCTGTGTGATAACCTCAGCGTCCCATCTTTGAAGCTCAAATCTTCAGCT
The DNA here is from genome assembly GCA_963574885.1 of Lepilemur ruficaudatus. Classification (NCBI taxonomy): domain Eukaryota; kingdom Metazoa; phylum Chordata; class Mammalia; order Primates; family Lepilemuridae; genus Lepilemur; species Lepilemur ruficaudatus. The sequence goes on from CAUYRT010089877.1 coordinate 32,726, forward strand.
ACTCCTGCTCCAATCATCCTTCATCTCCACCAGTGGATTCCTCCTGCTAACTTAATTATCCCTCACCCCGTGATACTTCCACACTCTTTGTAACCATCTTTAATTCCACAGAACGTCATCATAATAGTTCCGTTGTGTACACACCCTCTGCTGCCTTGGCCCTCTCCGGCTTCCTTGCCCTCACTCAGGAAAAACACAAACCTGAGTAAATTCAACCCTGCCCACTTCACACTTAAACCTATGCAGCTGAATGTGGCTGGAGAAAAACATACGATCACGCTGAAGGCTTGTTCTTTACATTCATGAGCACTAAGCTCAAATGGGTTCTCCAGGCTGAGAGGAAATCATAGTGCACGACCCTAGTACCTGTACTCGGCCACCCTCCTACATGACAGTTTTGTATCTTCTCCTCTCCCCTCAAACCCCCAGCCCATCTTCCCTCATCTGATAGTAGTTAATTTTGTTTCTTACTTTATTGAGAGCATTTGAACATTCAGAACAAAAAGGGGTGTGTATGGGGGCGTCGTGGGTATACGTATATCTGTCTGTCACCCACTGGCTAGAATGTAGGTTCCCTTGGGACAACTTTGTTTTGTTCACTGACACCCTAAGAGCTTAATATAGAACCTGGCATCAAATAAATATTTATAAAATAAACTAACTAATGAACAAGGGATAAAAAGAATACTTCAGGAATTATGCTTCATATCATAATAAAATCTTAGGTTCAAATAGTTAATATGTTTTGAAATCAAAGTTTTGAAACCAGTAAGAAAATTGAAGTGAATATGCTTTTACCCTGAGTCTAGGTGATGATTTTTTTTAAACTCAAAATCATTACATTTAAAAGCAATGGGTGAAAAAAAATCACAAGGACTATAGACAGATTAGATTACATAAACATTTAAGACTTCTGAATGGCATAAAACATTACAAATACAATTTACAAACACACAGAGTAAATGTTATTTATCATGTGTAGTGCTACAAGGAATTAATGTCTTTACTATGTAATCATAACAGGCAAGGCATGAAACATAAAAAGCTTATAAACTAGAGAAAATGCTAAATTCCATTAATTTAAGAAATACAAATTTACACATTAGAATCTTTCAAATTAATAAAGTAAAATAATATTTAAATTTTTAATATTAAATTTTCTTAAATTTAATAAATGTTAAAATTAATAAATCTTATGTAATTAGATTTAAATTTTATAATAATAATAATTTTAAAACTAGGGCTGTAGAGAGCTAGAAATTCATTTTTCCCTCAAAACAATTAAAAAATATAAATTAATTTTTTGAAAAGTGTCTCTATTTTTTTGATTTAACAATTTAACTTCCAAGAATCATTTTAATTTCAAAAGAAAGTAGCAGTTTCAAATACATAGAAATCTGTACGTATATAATAATTTTATAATAGTACTTTTCCTAAACACAAAAATTGATGAGGAGAAAATCTAATCTTATAAAAATAGAAGGAATAAAAAAGATAAATTTTACATATCCTTCACATGGAAACCATGGATTCATTAGAAATGCTATTTTTGAAAAGTTTAGTGGATAAAATTTAGAGCTAATAAATAAATGTAGTAAAGCTTCAGGATATAAAATCAACAAACAAAAACCAGAAGCATTTCTACAGGCTAATAGCAAACTATCTGAAAAAGAAATTAAGAAAGCAATCCTATTCACAATAGCTACAAAAATTAAAATATCAAGCAATAAACTTAATCAAGGAGGTCAAAGATCCCTACAGTGAAAACTATAACACACTGATGAAAGAAATTGAATAGGACACAAATAAATGGCAAGATAGCCTGTGTTCATGCATTGGAATAATTAATATTATTAAAATGTCCAGGTTTAAGTAGTTAAGTGCTACAAATAGCAATCTACAGTTGCAATGCAATCCCTATCAAAATGCTAATAACATTTTTTCACAGAAAAAGAAAAAAATCTTAAAATTCATATGGAAATACAAAAGACCCCAGAGAGCCAAGCAATCTTGAGCAAAAGAACAAGCTGGAAGCATCAGACCACCTGACTTCAAAATATGCTACAAAGCTATAATAACCAAACCATCATGGTACTGGCATGAAAATAGACACATAGACCAATAGAACAGAGTAGAGAACTCAGAAATAAATCCAAGCATTTACAGACAACTGATTTTTGACAAAGGTACCAAGAACACATATTGGGGAAAAGAAAGTCTGGGTACTGGGAAGAATGGACAGGCATATGCAGAAGAATGAAACCATACTCATTTCTCATCATACCAAAAAAATCAACTCTAATGGATTGAAGACTTAAATGTAAACTCCAAACTTTAAAACTACTAGAAGAAAACATTGGGGAAATGTGTCATAAAATTGGACTAGACAAGGATTTTTTGAATAAGCACAGGCAACAAAAGTAACAATTGGCAAATAAAATTATACCAAACTAGAAAGCTGCTGCACAAAGTAAATAATCAATAGAGTGAAGATACAGTCTATTAATGGTAGAAAGTATTTTCAAATAACGTATCTGACAAGGAGTTAATATCCAGACTATAAGAAACTCAACTCAATAGCAAAAAATAAATGAATAAAATTTTAAAAATCCAATTAAAATGGGCAAAAAACCTGAAGAAACATTCCTCAACAGAAGACATACACACAAATGGCCAAAAGCATGTGAAAAAGGCTTTTCACTGATCATCAGGGAAATCCAAATTAAAACCACAATGAGATATTATCTCACCCCAATTATAATGGCTATTATGAAAAAGTCAGAAAATAACAAATGCTGGTGAGGATGTGAAGAAAGGGAAACTCTTATAAACTGTTGGTGGAAATGTAAATTAGTACAGCCATTATGGAAAACAATATGGAGTTTCCACAAAAAATTAACAGTAGAACTTCGATATGATCCGTGAATCCCATTACTGGGTATATATCCAAAGGAAATGAAGTTAATATGTCAAAGAGATATCTGCACTTTGATGTTTATTGCAGCTTTATTCACAATAGCCAAGATATATAATCAAACTAAGTACTAATATATGGATAAATGGATTAAAGAATATGTGAGACACACACACAATGGGAGACTATTCAGTCTTAAAAAATAATAAAATCCTGTCATTTGCAACAATATGGATGAACCTGGAGGGCATTATTTTAAATGAAATAAACCAGGCACAGAAAGAAAAACACTGCATGATCTCACTCATATGTGAACGCTAAAAAAGTTGATCTCAGAGCAGTAGAGAGTAGAACAGTGGTTCCCAGAGGCTGGGGAGAGGAGGGGAGTGGCGGGATTACGAGAGGATGGTCAACGGGTACAAAGTTACAGTTAGGCAGGAAGAACCAGATCATGTGTTCTATTATACAGTAGGGCAACTATAGCTAATAATAAAGTATTGTATATTACCAGATAGCAAGAAGATAGGATTTTGCATGTTAATGCCACAAAGAAATGATACACATTTAAAGTAGCAGATATGCTAATTATCCTGATTTGATCATTCCACAATGTATACATGTATTGTAACATAACACAGTACCCCATAAATATGTATAATTAATACATCAATTATAAATAAAAATTTTTTAAAATGGCTTAAATAATAGGAGAAATTATTAATAATTGTATAATAATCTTAGTAAAAAAGAATATAAACCTGTAATTCGTATTCATCCTTTTTAAAATCTTACTATATTTTTATTTTTATTTTTTTCCTTTTATTTTTTTTTATTTCAGCATATTATGGGGGTACAATGTTAAGGTTACGTACATTGCCCTTGCCCCCACCCCCCTCCAGTCAGACCCCCAAGCCTGACCATCCCCCAGACGGTGAACATCACACTCATTATGTATTCATATACCCATCCCCTCATCCCCCCTCCCGTCTGCCCAACACCCGATAAATGATGTTCCTATGTGTCCACTTAGGTGTTGATCAGCTAATACCAATTGGCTGGTGAGTACATGTGATGCCTGCCCATCCATTCTTGGGATACTTCACTTAGTAGAACGGGTTTCAGCTCCATCCAGGAAAATACAAGAGGTGCTGTATCATCATTGCTTATTATAGCTGAATAGTACAAGACCAGCCCTCCAAGAAGTACTCAAACAGTTTTGTTCTTTTTGCTCATCAGGATGGCTTTTGTGGTTCCATATAAATTTTAGAATTCTTTTTTCTATTTCTGTGAAGAATGTCATTGGTATTTTGATGGGGATTGTATTGAATCTGTAGATTACTTTGGGTAATATGGATATTTTAACAATATTGATTCTTCCAATCCATGAGCGTGGAATATCTTTCCATTTTTTTTGTAACCTCTTCAATTTCTTTCATCAATGTTTTATAGTTTTCATTGTAGAGAACTTTCACTTCTCTGGTTAAGTTTTTTTCCTAGGTATTTTATTTTATTTGTAGCTATTGTAAATGGGATTACTTTCTTGGTATGTTTTTCCGATGGTTTGCTGCTGGCAGATAGAAATGCTGCTGATTTTTGTGTGTTGATTTTGTATCCTCAAACTTTCCTGAATTTGTTTATTAGTTCTAAAAGTTCTTTTGTGGAGTCTTTAGGTTTCTTTAGCTATTAGATCATATCGTCTGCAAATAAGGATAATTTGACTTCTTCCTTTCTGCTTTAGATGCCTTTTATTTCTTTCTCTTGTCTGATTGCTCTAGCTAGAACTTTCAGTACAATATTGAATAACAGTAGTGAAAGTGAGCATCCTTGTCTTGTTTCAGATCTTAGAGGAAAGGCTTTCCATTTTTCCCCTAAAATGGGTAATTCAGTGAAAGAGAATGGAGAAAGGAGAAGAAAGGCAGAGGCAGTGAGAATAAATGTGGATTTCTGGGCCTTTCAGTTACTGGTTAATTGTGGGCTACCCAGCCAACCTTTCAGGACTCAGTTTCTCTCTTTGAAATATGGAGCATAGAGTCTTTTGTATATTTCATGAGGCTGCCATGAGATTTTAATGAGGCTCTCTATTTAAGGCCCTTTGAGGTAAGCACAAAGTATTATTGGACTGCAGTCTGCATGCATCTACGAAGAGAGAAGCATCTCACCTCTGGGTATGATGGAGAGGTTGCTGCCCCCACTTGCTAAGTGCCTTCCCCTGGGCCAGGTTTCTACTTTCCCTGAAGTACCAGTGCCTGAGTCATTCTTAGCCAGGAGGATTGGTATTGCAATATTCACAGTTTCCCCCAAGGCCCAAACAACAAGACAAGCAAAATGGCTGTATGGTTGAAGAATCTGTCTCCGGCTGCCGCTGGAAATCTACACAGAATTGTTTCCCCTGACAGCAGACGGCTGCTGTGTTAGGTGTGAATCAAACATGTAAACCTCTGGAGATTTGTCTTTTGCTTCTCTGAGACACAACTTAGCAGAATTGCGGAAACTATGGTGACACATTGCCTCAGCACTGGGGCTCACAGGGAGGTGGAGGCGGAGAGGGAGGGCTGCTCTCACCAGTGCTCAGGAGAGAGTCCAGTCCTTGTCAGCAGCTTCCTGAGTACCTCCCTGCCCTGACTCCATCTCTTTTTTCCTCCCTGCCTTTCTAGAACTATTGGACACCTGTCCTAGACTCCTGTTTGGGACTGTGATTACATCTCCAGGGCACTAAGGCCCTGTGTAGAAACCCCTGGGCAGGGATTGGGCAGGAAGTGAGCTCGGCTCCCCCATCTCTCCCATGATTACTTGAGTTAGGAACACAGTCCATGTGCGTATGCATGTGCACGTGTGCACACATGTGGGATTCTTAAACTGAAGGACTGAAATTCTCTCTAGAAATGTCAGCAATTTCATCTGCATTTATTTCACTTTCCTGTTGGAGGGTTGGTGATTCCCTGATGATGCGTGAGTCGTGATGATGCAGGGTAGAAACATTCTTTAGCCTCCTCTGATGTTGGATGCAGGCTAGACCCAGAACATAGAGGCTGAGGGCAGCCAGGAAGCCTAAAAAGTCTATTCAGAACTCCTGCATTCGGAGCCTAGGAATTTGTCTTATGTCATTTTTATTTGGACCACTTGGCATTAGTTTATATGCAAATGTGTACATTCCAGTTATGAGCCCCAGTCCACAAACTACTATTTTCTTTATTTCCTGTAATTTAACCTGATTTCTCAATCAGAGCATTCTGCAGACTGGAAGAGAATAAAAAAAAAAGAAAAGAAAAGAAAAAAAGAAAAAACCAAGAAATCAGATCTTCCCAAGTTACCTCCCTATGGGTGGTACCAGGGTTATGAGGCTTTATACATTGCCAAGGCACCGAGGAGTGGGTATGAGTGGCCCTCTAGTCTTTGTTCTTCTGTCCACTCAAGTTTGTGCTGAGACAGCCAATCCCTGATTATAACACATGTCTCTCAGGTCCAGCAGCTCTCTGCTGCATTGCTACTTCTCTTGGTCTGCAGCACTGTTTACAGACCCCATTCCCCCTGACCAACCATTCCTCCTTAGTATCTGGCTGACTCCCCAGAGACACCTTTGAAAAACAGAAAAACAGGCCAAGGCCCCCTCTGTTTTGATAATTTATAAGCTATTTATTCCTTCCTGTCCCAGCCGCAATGCAATCTCTTTCCAGTGCAGAGACCAAGCCACTCCTTCGAAGACTTATAGATGTTGACATTTGGAGTTCCCCATATAAAAAAACAGTGAGTTGTTCTAAAAGTCTTGCTTATAAATACAGAGCTTCCAGTCACATTCTAAGTGCCTTACTTTTAAATATGAGTGAACAACCAAGGATCATCAGACCTTAGAGCAAAACCTCAAACTTGAAAGAAAAAGACTGCAATAAATAATAAAAGAGAGTCTAAGAGAAACAGAAACAGTGCAGGGAACAGAATAAAAAGAAAACAAATCAAAACAAAACCTATCACTAAAATATCCTCAGAGAAATAGAAGAAAATATTGCATCCATGAAACTAGAACAGAATTTTGTTTTCTAAGGAATGATCAGAGAAAAATTAAAACTTCTTACCAATTAAAAATATGATACCAAAAAAAAATCAACGAAAGTGTTCAAAGACAATGTTGCGGAAATCTTCCAGAAAGACATAGGAAAAAAATAAAGAAAAGGACAATAGGAAAGAACAAATAAGAAAATTAGTGCATAAAGCCAAGAAGTTTCATTTCTAACTAATAGGAATGCCAGAAAGAAAATAGTGGAGAGGAAATTATTGAAGAAATACTATAAGCAAACTGTCCCCAAAGTGCCAGTCTCCGAACTGACAAGGGCTACCCAGTGCTCATAATGAATGTAAAAAACCCTGTATCATTATAAATTCTGAAGCCTGGGATACAAAGGAGATCCTAAAAGTTTAGAGACCAGGGAATGGAAAAGTGGAAAACAGTCCACAAACAATCAGCAGGAATCAGAATGTCATCAGTCTGCTCAACAGCAACATTGAAAACAGAAAAACACATGGTAGTAACTCCCCCAAAGTTCTAAGTGAAAATTATTTTCAACCTGGAATTCTATACTATCCCAATCAAATGTGAGCATAGAATGAAGATTTTTAGTCAGATAAATCTCAAAAAATTATCTCCCATGCACCCTTTCTTAGAAAGCTACACTGGAGAATGTATTCTGTTGAAATAAGCCTATAAAACAAGAAAGAAGATGGGGTAGAAGACAGAAATCAGGAGACAAGAAAGAGGGGAAAGGAATGCTCAGGAAGTTAGCAAAAGAAAGGGCAGGACAACAGCTGACCTAGAGAGCAAGCAATCCTGAATAAGGAGTCAAAGAGCTCCAGAAGAGATATCTCAGAGAGGAAAAATGATCTGACAGGTTTGACAATGTAAAAATGTTACTGAGCTGTGTTTCACAGAGTTATGGGAACATGTAGGAGGACTTAGGTGCTGATAGAACACTAAACAAGTGAAAATTAGAAGCAATTATTAACTCCAAGAAAAAAAATTAGGCAAGAATGGATATGTAATTAAAATATATTTGTTGGCTTAACAGTAAATAATATTTATACAACTATGATAACAAAAGCTTTGTTAACCAAAAATTTGGGGAGTGGGAGGCTAGAAGAAAAAAAGAGGAAAATGTACATAAGCTTAAAATCCTCATTACCTTAATAGGAAATCTATAACTAATGATTGATGAATCAAGAGAGCACTGCATACTCTGTGAGTTAGAAATATAGTTTTGCAGGATACAAAATTCTTGGCTGGAGTTGTTGTGTTTAAGAAGACTAAAAATGGGGCCCTAATCCCTTCTGGTTTATAAGGTGTCTGCTGAGAAGTCTGCTGGTAGACTGATGGGTTTTCCTTTGTAAGATAGTTGTTGCTTTTATCTTGCAGCATTTAGAATTTTCCCCTTCATTTTGACTGTGGCCAGGTTGATAACTATGTGTCTTGGAGCTGTCCTATTTTCTATGAATCTTACCAGTGTTTGATGACTATTTTGTATCTGAATCTGAATTTCTGGTGATACCAGGGAAGTTTTCTTCAATAATTCCCTCAAATAGGTTTTCTATGCTTTTTGCTTTTTCTTCTTATCCCTCCAGGATGCTTATATGAATAATTCATACCTTGGCTCATTTTGCATAATCCCATATCCCTCTGAGTGATTATTCTTTCTTCTTTATTTTTTTTCCTGCATCTTTGACTGACTGGGTTATTTCAAGAGCCTTGTCTTCAAGCTCTGATATTCCTTCTCCTGCTAGGTCTGTTGTTGAAGCTTTCTGCTGTATTTTGTAGCTCCCTAAATAACTCTTGCATTTCTTTAAGTTCCATTATAGTCTTTCTTATGTTGTCTATCTCTTTAGTGAATTTTTCATATATTTCATTCATGTCCTAAAGAATGTTTTTGGTTGCTTAGTGTTGGTTTTCAACTTTCTCTTCAATTCCATTCATCTTGCTTGCCATCCATATTCTGAATTCCATTTCTGGCTTTTTGACAATTTCCTTTTTGCTGTGGATCTATTATGATCCTTTGGTTGTGTTGAACTACATTGTTTTGCTTTTTTTTGTTTGTTTTTTTGCAACAGAGTCTCACTCTGTTGCCCAGGCTAGAGTGCCGTGGCATCAGCCTAGTTCACAGCAACCTCAAACTCCTGGGCTCAAGCAAGCCTTCTGCTTTAGCCTCCTGAGTAGCTGGGACTACAGGCATGAGCCACCATGCCTGGCTAATTTTTTTTTCTGTATATTTTTAGTTGTTCAGCTAATTTCTTTCTATTCTTTTAGTAGAGACAGGGTCTTGCTCTTGCTCAGGCTGGTCTCAAACTCCTGAGCTCAAACAATCCAGCCACCTCGGCCTCCCAGAGTGCTAGGATTACAGGCGTGAGCCACCACATTGGCCTTGTTTTTTTATGTTGATAGAATTTCTTTTTGGTGGTTTCTTCTCATCTGAAACCTCTTCTCTCAGCTCAGGGATGATAGGTTTGCAGCATACCTATTCTCCTTTGCTGGGAAGGAGAAGAGGTCCCTAGATAACAGTTTTGTGTCCTACTCTGGAAGATTACTCTCTCTCAGGAGAGAGGCAGTTGCACTGAGAGCCTGTAACATGTTCTCTTTTGTCATCTCAATCCCCTGCAGTTGGTATAGTCTAAGCCAGTGCTGTGGATATTTGTTTGGATTGTGGGTTGGTCCCTATTTCAGAGTTGGAAGCTCAAGCAGGGGGCTGTGCAAGTCCCTCTTCATGGAGCTGAGTGGCATGACCTTGGCCAGCACCTGGGCATGTCACAGGACTGCAGTTCTTGGTTGGGTCACAGGAACTTGTCAGGCACCTGAGTGTGTCACAGGACTGTAGGCAGCAGCAGGGCAGGTCATGGGACCTTGGCAGGTGCCTAGGTATATCATAGGACCTTGGTCAGTGCCTACGCAGGTTGCAGGACCTGGACAATTGCTGGGGGATCTTTGTGTGAAGTAGTGGATTGGTCCCTAGGCCACTGTTTGAAGTTTGGGAAGGGGACTGAGTGAGGCCCTCTCCAATGAGGCAGGTGTTGCAGGAGATTGCTCTACCTGGGTCTCCCTGTACTGGTGGCTTTTTGGTGAGTCTATCTAGGTGGTGGCCACAGGTATCAGGGCTGCAGATGTTTGCCCCATCTAGGTTTAAGTCTAATAGCGGTATACAGGGGGGCAGCTTGTGACTAGCAGGTCCATGGTGGAGAACTGGACCACAGACATAGCATTGCATAGTACCATGGGGGCATGTATTTCCAGCCAGCACATAGGGCCAGACGGCTTGTTCTGCTGGTCATCACTCAGGGCTGTAGGAGTGTGGCCTGCTGGCTGGCACACAAAACCAAGGGAAATAGCCCATCATCAGCATATGGGTCTGTGGGGGTGTGGGCCTCTGCCTGGCATGCAGGCCCACAGGGGCATGGACCTCCACTCCATGTACAGGTCTGTGGGGGCATGGACCTGTCCTCAGTGCCTGGGTTTGCAGGGGCATAGGCCTCTGTGCAGTGGCACATGGGACTATGGGAGCTAGGCTGCTGGATGGCTGGGGCTCTATCCTCACATAGGTCCCACTGAAGCTGCTACAGTGGGACCTCTCGAGCTCCATTCAAGTACCTGGTTGGGGGGTGCTTGGCTCCCAGCCATAGGAATGTGATAGCATCTGCTGTCCCTGCTCCTTCCCCCCTTCCCCCCTAAAGGGACAATGCTGAGGCAGCTACAATGAAGCCAATCCCTGTGTAAACTGAGTGCTCCACACCTGAGAGTTCAGAGTGGTGTCAGCTCCAACAACTAAGGAACCAACACCAGTGGGTCCCTGGGGAGTCTGCTCTCTGATGCAACTTGGCTATACAGTCTCCAAGTAGTTCTCTAATCAGTACTGAGGCCCTTGGTGTTGATGGGGGCCCTCACAGCTTGAGTCGCTGTGTCCACATGAGGAGTGTAGGGCCCTGGGTCTCTCTCCTTTATCACTTCTCTGCATATATGGGTCTCCCCCAGGTACCTTCTGATTGTGGCTAGTGGAATTCCCCGTCTCCATTTCCTTCACTCTGTCTCCTGCCAGTTCTCTGATGGTTTACAATGCTCTCTCCAAAAGAGTCCATCCAGAGGTGGGTATCTACTTGCAGTTTTTGATCCACTCTTAGAGAGTGGCATGTGCAGGCCATTTCTTGTCTGCCATCTCCCCCCCCCCCCATTTTGAGAGTTTAATGCTGGGCCAAGTCTGAGGTGAGCTGGCTGCAGCTGTCACTCAGCCAGGGAGTGGCAGGGGAGAATAAGATCTCCTAAGCATACTTAGGAAAATGTCCATTACCTTACTATGGATGGCCATGGGACTGGCGACTAGCTTGCCTAACCCATTACAGCTACCAGCAACACCAACATAGACCACTTGGGTCCCAGTGGGTTGCCCCACCACCACTACTGCCATCCATCCACATAATACCAGCTGCCTGGGGGCCTGAGAACCCACCTACACTCCCAGCCCACTGAACAAGTTACCTGGAGGCCCAGGAATTGCCCCTCCAGGACCCACCAACACCAGAGCCAGTGTAAGCTGCACTGAGGCCTAAAACCAGGAATACTCATCCCACTACTGCCACCACCAGCGCTTGTAGACTGGCTCAGTCAGCATCCAAATACTCAGCACAACTTCACCACAGACTCAACTAATAACCATACACTAATCCACCAAGGAAATCACAGATACCACTGACCCTTTGTACTGCCAAAGAAATCATACCAAAATCATACCACAACAGGCACCCAGAATGAAAGCCAAAATATCCTACTCAACCAACAACATATATACATCTTCAGGAAAAAATTCTCTCCTACTAAAGCAATTTCAAAAAATTGGAGGAAGTGACTCTTATATCAGATACTCAGATATTAACAGAAGGACACAGGAAACATGAATAAGCAAGGAAATATGACACCATCAAAGGACTGCAACAATTGTCCAGAAACAGATTCCAATCAAAAAGACCTCCTGAAAATGCCAAATAAAGAATTCAAAATATTGATTTAAAAGAAGCTCAATGAGATGCAAGAAAAATCTGAAAACCAATACAAACAAATCAGAAAATTAATTCAGAATATGAATGAGAAATTTACAAAGGAGATAGATGTCTTTAACAAAAATGAAAATTCTGGAATAGAAAAATTCATTGAAGGAAATACAAAATACATTTGAAAGCTTCAATAATATACTAAACTGAGCAGGAGAAAGAATCTCAGGACTTGAAGTTAGCCTTTTGAAATAATCCAGTTAGACAAAAATAAGAAAAAAAGGAAAAAAAAATGAACAAAGCCTTCAAAATCTGGGACTACCTAAACTTATGAATCATTACTATTTCTGAGGAAGAAGAGAGATTAAAAAAAAAAAGCCTAGAAAACCCATTTAAGGAAATAATCAGTAATAACTTCCCAAGTCTAGCAAGAGAGTTAGACATCTAGATATAGGAGGCTGGTGATGCTCAGGAAAATACAATACAAAAAGAACTTCACCACAGCATATTATATTCAGATTGTCTAAATTCAAAAGGAAAGACAGACTTTTAAAATATAGAGAGAAAAGTGTCTGGTCACCTATAAAGGAAACCCCATCAGACTAACAGCAGATTTCTCAGCAGAAAATTACAGGCCAGAAGTGAATGGATGGAATTTTTTTAAATGCTGAAAGAAAAAAACTGTCAGCAAATAATTTTATATTTGCCAGAATAAGCTTCATAAATGAAGGAGAAATAAAATATAATATTTATCAGACAAGCAAGTACTGAAGAAAATCATCACATCTATATTGGCCCTATAGGAAATACTCAAAGGAGACTTAAACATGGAAACAAAAGATTAATATTCACCATCCCAAAAGTGCATGAAAACATAAAACTCACAGGTCTTGTAAAACAATCACACAAAGGAGGAAGATAAAGGTATTAAATGGCCACATGACAGAATTTCATCAAACCACAAAGAGAAAGACTGAGAAAAAGAAAGAAACAAAAATTTATTAAAGATATAGAAAACAACAATATGACAGGAATAAGGCCTCACATATCAATATTAACCTTGAATGTAAATGTGTTAAATGTTCCACTTAAAAGATATAGATTGGCAGAATAAAAAAACATAATCCAACTAATGCTGTTTACAAGAAACTCACCTTACCTGTAAAGACCAACATAGACTGAAAATAAAGGGTTAGAAAAATATATTCCACACAATGGAAACCAAAAGTGAGTGGGGTAGTTGTACTTAAATCAGTTAAAACATAGTTTAAATCAAAAACAGCAAAAAGATTAAAAAGGTCATTATATAATGATGAAGGTATCAATTCAGCAAAGGGATATAACAGTCTTAAATATACATGCACCCAAGATTGAAGTGCCAAAATTCAAAATACTACCAGACCTAAAAAAAAAAAAAGAGAGAGACAAACAGCAGTACAATAATAGTTCCCCCACTATTATTGGGGGAATAATTCCCCAATACCCCACTTACAGCACAAAGACAGATCATCAAGACAGAAAATCAATGAAGAAACAATGGACTTAAATTGGACTTTAGATCAAATAGACCTAACAGTCATTTATAGAACATTCCATGCAACAACTACAGAATATACATTCTTTTCATCAGCACATAGACCACATGATAGACAGCAAAGTAAGTCTTAACAAATTTTACAAAATCTAAATTATATCAAGTATCTTCTCGGACCACAGTGGAATAAATCTAGAAATCAGTACAAAGAGGAACTTTGGAAACTATGCAAATACATGGAAATTAAACAACATGCTGGGTGGTTTAATGATCACTGGATCAATGAAGAAATTAAGACAGAAATTTAAAAACTTTTTGAAATGAATGAAAATGAAAGCATAACATACTAAAATCTGTAGGATTTAGCAAAAGCAGTTCTAAGAGGGATGTTTATAGCATTAAATGCCTCTTTCTACAAAAAAGTAGAAAGATCACAAATTAACAATCTAACATTGCACCTCAAGGAACAAAAAAAAAAAAAAAAAACAAAAAAACAAACCAAACCCAAAGTTAGCAGAAGAAAAGAAATAACAAAGATCATAGCAGAACCAAATGAAATAGAGACCAAAAAAAATACAAAGATCAACAAAACCAAAATTTGGTTTTTCTAAATGATAAACAAAATCAATAAGCCACCAGATAGACAGCTAGACTGAGAAAAGAAGAGAGAAAAATCCAAATAAACTGAATCAGAAATGAAAAAAGAGACATTACAACTGATATAACAGAAATACAAAAGATCATCAGAGACTATTGTGAACAACTATATGCTCACAAACTAGAAAACCTAGAGGAAACAGATAAATTCCTAAAAACATACAACCTCCTGTGATTGAACCAGAAAGAAATGGAACTCTTGAATAGACAAATAATGACTAGCAAGATTGAATCAGTAATAAAGAATCTCCCAACAATAAAATGCCCAGGACCAGATGGATTCACAGCTGAATTCTACCAAACATACAAAGAAGAACTAATACTAATCCTCCTGAAACCCTTCCAAAAAATTGAGCAGGAGGGAATTCTCCCTAACTCATTCTAAGAGGCCAGTATCACCTTGATAACAAAACCAGAAAGGACACAAAAACAACAACAAAAAACTACAGACCAATATCCTTTGTGACCATACAGGCAAAAATCTTCAACAAAATACTAGCAAGTTGAATCCAACATTCCATCAAAAAGATAATCCACCATGATCAAGTGGGTTTCATCCCAGGGATGCAATGATGGCTCAACATACACAAATCAATAAATGTGATGCATCATATAAACAGAACTAAGGACAAAAACTGTATGGTCATCTCAATAGATGCAGAAAAAGTATTCAATAAAAATTCAGCATCTCTTCATGATAAAAATTCTCAATAATCTAGGCGTAGAAGGAACATGCCTCAAGATAATAAAGGCCAAATATGACAGACACACAGCCAGCGCATACTGAATGGGGAAAAGTTGAAAGCATTCCCTGTAAGAACTAGAACAAGACAAGGATGTCCACTTTCACTACTCTTATTCAACGCAGTACTGGAAGTCCTCGCCAGAGCAATCAGACAAGAGTAAAAAAATAAAAGGCATCCAAATTGGAAAAGAGGAAATCAAATTATCCCTGTTCACTGGTGATGATGTGATCATATATCTGGAAAAGTCTAAAAAGAGTGCTCCAAAAGACTCCCAAAATTGATAAATGAATTCAGTGAAGTTTCAGGAAAAATCAGTAGTATTTCCATACACCAATAATGATCTGACCAAGAACAAAAGCATGAAGGCAATCCCATTTACAATAGCTATTTTTTTAAAAAAGATAAAATACCTAGGAATATATTTAGCCAAGGAAGTAGAAGATCTCTAAAAGCAAAACTACAAAACACTGATGAAAGAGTTTGTAGATGACACAAACAAATGAAAAAACATCCTGTACTCATGGATTGGGAGAATTAATATCATTTAAATGACCATACTGCCCAAAGCAATTTACAGATTCAATGCAATCCCTACCAAATATTAATGTCATTTTTCACATAATTAGAAAAAATAATTATAAAGTTTATATGGAACCAAAAAAGAGCCAGAATAGCCAAATTAATCTTTAGCAAAAAGAATAAAGCTGGAGGCATTACATTGCCTGACTTCAAAGTATACTACAGAGCTATAGTAACCAAACACCATGGTACTGGTATAAAAATAGACACAAAGACACAGAACAGATAGAGAACCGAGAAATAAAGCCACATACTTTTAGCCAAGTGATCTTTGACAAAGTCAACAAGAACAGTCACTGGGGAAAAGCTATCCTTTTCAATAAATAGCGCTGGGAAAATTGGATTGCCATACGCAGAAGAATGAAACTGGACCACTATCTCCCACAAAAATCAACTCAAGGTGGATTAAAGACTTAAACATAAGACCTAAAACTATAAAAATACTAGGAGGAAACCTAGGGGAAAGTCTTCTGGACATTGGTCTCAGCAAAGAATTCATGACTAAGACCTCAAAAGTACAGGTAACAGAAATAAAAATTAAAAAATGGGACTTCATTAAACTACAAGGCTTCTTCACAGCAAAAAAAAAAAGCATCAATACAGTGAACAGACAACCTGTGGAATGGGAGAAAAATTTTGCAAACTGTACATTTGACAGGAAACTAATATTCAGAATTTATAGAGAACTTAAGCAACTCAACAATAAACCAAATAACCACATTAAAAAGTGGGCTAAGGACATGAATAGACATTTTTCAAAAGAAGACAAAGAAATTGCCAACAAGCATATGAAAAAATGTTCACCATCACTAATCATCAAAGAAATGCAAATTAAAACCACAATGAGATATCGTCTTATACCAGTCAGAATGGCTACTATTAAAAAGACAAAAAGTAACATTTGTTGGAGAGGATGCAGAGAAAAGAGAATTCATGCAATGTTGATGGGAATGCAAATTAGTGCAAGCTCTACGGAAAACAGTATGGCGATTTCTCAAAGAACTGAAAATAGAACTACCACATGATACAGCAATCCCACTACTGGGTATCTACCCAAAGGAAAAGAAATAGAAATGTTTAAAATAAAAAAGGCACCTGCACTTATGCATTTATCACAGCACTATTCACAATAGTGAATGTCCCTGACCTTTTTGGCACCAGGGACTGGTTTCATGTAAATAGCAAAGATATGGAATCAACTTAAGTGTCCATCAACAGAGGATTAGATAAAGAAAATACGGTGTATATACACAATGGAATACTATTTAGCCACAAAAAAGAATGGAATCATGTCTTTTGCGGCAACATGGATGGAACTGGAGGCCATTATCTTAAGTGGAAACAACTCAGAGGCAGAAACCACATGTTCTCACTTATGTGAGAAGCTAAATAATGTGGAAGTTAAATAACGTGTACACATGGAAGCAGAGCATGGAATGATGGACAAGGAAGACTCTGAGGGATGGAGGGTGGAGGGGTGGGTGATGGGAGGTTGCTTGGTAGGTACAATGTGCCTTGCTTCAGTGATGGATGGACTGAAGGCCCTGATCCCAGCACAGTACACTACATCAATGTAGCAAAATTGCACTTGTGCCCCATGAATAGATACAAATAAAAAATAAAGGGGGGGAAAAAAAGAAGAAGATACACCTGTTATCAGAGCTGTAACTTAGAGGTTGCTGATGAGTCCTTGAGTTCCCTGAGGACAGGTGCTGTGGCATTTACCCTAGCCTGCCTAGTGATGGGCTCAGGGCCTATTATAGAGTAGGTGCACAGAAAGTATGCAAATGAATGAAAGAATATGGAACATTATCCCGTTAACAAAAAGTTCACCACTGGGTTTCTTTAAGTCAAATGTCCCTTAGTCTGGCAGTCCCCAACCTTTTTGGCACCAGGGACTGGTTTCATGTAAATGGATTACCCTAAAGTTGTACTTATGACCTTTCTCTCTGATTTTCTCCCCAAATTTAGTCAGCCCTACCCAAGGAAGTAGCAACTCACTGGTAAGTTTAGAAAAAGGAACTGGACATGCCCACTTCTCATTAAGAGTGGCTTGTCCCCAGGAAGCCCACAATCCCTACTCTATGGTAAGTTTAGTGGAGCCAGAGAGGAAGCCAGCAGTTTCAGAGTTACGCTCAATTCAGGAGAATCTATTAGCAGACGCATTTGGCAGCATTTGGCTCTCAGCCAACCCTCCAAACCAGCTTTTATCTGTAATAAAGCTGACATTTTCATCATCGGATGTCTGACTCCTATCTCAAAGGCAACTCAGGAAATGGGTGGAAAAAAGGGGTGTTAGTTACTGGCTGCCTCAAACCCCAACTATTACTGGATTGAGAATTTCCTTACCAGTAAAATTTGGATATAATATTAATAATATCCATCATATAGGGTTTAGTGAAGATCAAAAAAGATAGTATGTTAGATGCTCAGTAAATGCTTGTTCTCTTTACTTCCCTTTTTGAAGCCCTCTTCTTTAAGCAAGAGACCCTACCCTATGAAGGCAGGGTCTATATTATTCTGTATGTTTAGTGTATATTTGGATGTTCCATGTAGGTTAAAAAGGTGGAAATGATTATTTTAAGAACTCCCAGCAAATTAGTCATTTCTGCCCATATTTTCAAAAATAGTTTTATCAAGGAATAATGACCTTACAATAAACACGGTTAAAGTGGACAATTTGGTAAGTTTTGACATAATATAAACACCAGTGAAATCATTACAATCAACAAAGTGAGCATATCCATTATCCCAAAGTCTCTCATGCCTCTTTATAATTCCTGCTTCCCTCCTTCCTGTTCTCCCAACCCCACTGATTTGCTTTCTGTCACAGTAGATTAGTTTATGTTTTTAGAGTTGTATATAAATGAAATCATACTATATATTATCTTTTTTTGCCTCTCTGCCTGTATTTTTGAAGACCAATAGGCAATCGTCACTGAATAGTGGAAGAACACTGATCTTGGACCCAGGGGACCAGGGCTGTTGTTCTGGTTAGACAGTTACATATTGTATGACCTTGGACAGGTCATGTAACCTCTCTGTGCCTCAATTTCTCTTATCTGCACCAAGGTAGGGAATAATAGTGTCTGTACTACCTCACAGATTTATTTATGGTCGAAATACTGCATAAGGTATGCTACTAAAAAATGTGCAGTACACATACATGTATAAGTATCTAGACGATATTTGGCAACATTAATCTGATTTTTTTTTTCCTCCCTAAAATATTCCCTTTCCCTTCCTTCATTCAAGCAGACAGCTGACTCTATACCATATTTTCTCAGGCAAGCATTGTACAGAGTGGAAAAACAAAAGTAGCCTGTCGATCTCCCTGGCTTTGGATTTCCCGGATCTTAAGCCTTTAAAAGGGTTCAGGTTTGCAGAAAAGTAAAAGGAGTTTGTGGGTTCATACAGATGGTGTCTTAGGGAGGAGGAGGGGAGGGAGAAGTGAGCGCTTCTCAGCAGGCTCTCAAAACAGTCCTGTACCCCATCCGCCTTGCCCACCTCCCTGCTGCTTCCTCTAGTACTTGAGCCTTTCTTGGACTCTTTAGGCAAAGAACTTGTCTCTTATCAATCAACCAATTTTCCTTCCTTCCTCCCTTGCCCTCTGGCTCAGGTTTGCCTTCCTTCCTCTCTGGTAAGTCATTTGTCACTTCTCCATCTGCTTTCTGTCTAACATTGTGGGTTACAGATATCATCTAGTTTCACTGAACTAAAGTTTATTTTGTCCTTTCTTGTTCTACTAGTTTTTTGTGGGTTGTTCTTAAGAAAGAAGGGCACAGAAAGGTCTTGACTCTGCCTTCCTCAGATTGGAAACTAGTGATTTCTTTGTCTAACGTTTGTATTGGACTTTTTTTGGTGGGGGACAGTTTTAGGTTTACAGCAATTGAAAGGAAGGTACAGAGATTCAGAGATCGCCATATACCCCCGTCCCTACGCAGGCGCAGCCTCCCCCGCTAGCAACATCCCCCGCCAGCGCGCTGCATTTGTTTCAGGTGCTGAACCTACACTGACGCATCATTGTCACCCAGAGTCCACAGTTTACGTTAGGGCTCACTCTTGGTGTTGTACACTCTGGGGTTTGGACAATGTATAATGACGCGTATCCACCATTACAGTAGCATATAGAATAGCTTCACTGCCCTGAGCGTCCTCTGTGCTCTACCTCTTCACCCCTCCCCAGACCCCGCCCAAGGCCCTGGCAACCGCTGATCTTTTTAATGTCTCCAGTTTTACCTTTCCAGAATGTCACTGACTAACATTTTGTTTTGAGATATAATTTACATACAGCGAAATGCTCAGATCTTAACAGTTTTAGTTCAAGGAGTTCTGACAAATGCATTCATTCGTGGAACCCACACCATTATGGACACATGGAACATTCCCATTACCCCAGACAGTTCCCCTGTACCCCTTCCCAGTTTCCCATTGCCACCTTACCCCACCCCACCCCCAACCAGGCTTCTACTTTTCTGATCTGTTTTTTTAACTATAGATTAGTTTGCCGGTTCCAGAATTTCACATAAATAGAATCATACTGAATGCAATCTTTTACGCCTGGCATCTTTCACTCAGCATGCTTTTGAGATTTATCTATGTTGGTGTGTATATACACATACATCAGTAGTGCATCTCTTTTAATCACTGAGTAGTATTCCCTGGTAGGAATATACCACAATTTGCTTATCCGTCTTCCTGCTAACTTGGACTGTTTCGAGTTTTTGCCTATTGTGAATAAAGCTGCTATGAACATTTGCACACATGTCTTTTTGTGGACATATGTTGTCAGACCTGTGGGTGGAGTAGCTGGGCCATAGGATAGCTATATATTT
Source organism: Lepilemur ruficaudatus (assembly GCA_963574885.1). NCBI lineage: Eukaryota > Metazoa > Chordata > Mammalia > Primates > Lepilemuridae > Lepilemur > Lepilemur ruficaudatus. Next base: position 53,000 of record CAUYRT010089877.1, read on the forward strand.
AGCTTGTAAGAGCTGTCAGGCTGCTTTCTAAAGTGCTTTGTACCGTTTTACATTCCCACCAGCACTGTACAAGAACGTCAGTCATGCCATTTCCTTGCCAACCCTCGTTGTGACCTGGGTTTTCACCTTTCACCGTCTAGTGGGTTTATAGTAGAACTTCACTGTGGTTTTTGGCATTATTTTCCCAAATGTTCCCTAGTCTCTGGAAGAGCCTCTCGGAGCTCTGAACAGAGGTTTCTTAGCACTCATTTTGGTTGTTGTTTATACTTCACAAGTGCAGCCATTTATGGGCAGGAGGGTGCTGTACTAAGAATAAAATGGGTTCGCATGTTTACAAAGGGTAGGAGCTGCAGCCCACTGGGAAACTGGTCCCTGGCAAAGAGAAATATTAATATGTCATTTGTGAACTTAGAGAATAAGCCTCCAGGGCCGTGAGGTATTACATAACCATTGACATCTATGGAAATCTGGCTGTATCCTCATGCTTTAGTGCTGTAGTTAAAAATAATTTGGTGGCAGAAAAGGGATATGAGAAAACACTTTATAACTAAAATAAGGACATGCACTTGGGGATCCATGCAACTGGTAAGGGCACCAGGCTGTTTCAAATGCTGGCACCACTATTTACAAAGCAAACTGTTGCCAAACCACTTGGTTTGCATTTCTCCTATGATTGATGGTGTTTACCAGTTTTGTATTTGGTTTATTGGCCATGTATGTACGTTGTTGTGTGAAGTATCAGCTCAAGTCCTTTGGTCAATTTTTAAAATTGCATTTTGTTTTGTATTGACTTGTAGGAGTTCTTTATAATACATATTCCCAATACAAGTCTATCATCAGCTATGTGTCTTGCAGTATCTTCTCCCAGTCCGGCCTCCCTATTTATTTTAACAGTGCCATTTGATGAGCAAAAGTTTTCAATTTTGATCTAAGTCTAATTTACCAATTTTTTCCTTTTATTCTTAGTCTTTTGTGTCCTAAGAAATCTTTGCCTATCTCTAAACCATGAAAGTATCTTCCCTTTTTTCTTCTAGAAGCCTTATGGAACTTACTGCTTTTTGAACTGGCCTCTGAGAAACTCCAGAAGGGGACATTGATGAAGTCCAGCCCACCGCACCCTTCTTCCCTACCTCCCTGCCTCCCCCTCCCTTTACCTCCGCCTCAATCAAAGTGGCCCTCTTTCCATTTTATGTATTGAGGTTTTAACTAACAAAAAGATTTCCATTTTATTTTTTAGCCACTGCACTGAACTGTAAAATGCTTGAAGACAGGAGCCACACATGTATTATTCTCCTTTATATATTCGGCTCTGCACAGTGCTGGGCACATAGTGAACATTTAACAACAATTTTTAATTGAAATAAATCAAACAAAATTTGGACTGAAAAAACGGGCTCTGTTCAGTTTAGTTTAATCTTACATAAGATGTGCTCCTGAGCGTCCAACCTGGGTCAGGCTGCAGCGAATGGAGAAAGGCTCCTACTGGGAGTGAGATCAGAGGCCTCCTCCGGCAGCAGGCTCTATAGGAAGCAGCAAAAAAATAATCCACTTATGTAACCTTTTACTATTTATAAAACACTTTCATATACCTTATCTAAAAAAAAAAGCTCCAAAATGTCTTCCCTACTCACAAAGACAAACAAATATCCCAGAGTTTTACATGTAAGAGGGAAGGTAGGCCCCAGTTTCAACAGGGACAGAGTTCTGCCCCTCTGCAGGGGTAAGAAGGGCACCCAAAGGGCCCTTTGTAAGTCCTTCCTCCCCCCACCCAATTCCCACTGATGCTCAAAATCGCACCAAGCTTTCTCCCTTTAGGCTAAGCCTTTTATTTCAGTTAAATGCCAATGGGGCTGGAGTGATGGGCACACATTAGTCACCCTCTGTTTACCACACATGTGGCAGGATTGGCTGTGTGGGAAGGTCAATAAGAAATGGGACATTTCTAACCAGGAAGCTGGGGACCCCCAGGGCCACCCTCCCAAGTCTCCTAACTGCACTCTGGTCAAAACCCGCAGACGCCACCATGCTTTTGAATTAGACAGCGGAGGTGACCTAAGATCCAGGATGCCCACACTTCCTGTCTATGACAGCGGGCAACACCCACCTCCCTCAGTCACCTCCACCCCTCCTCCTGGCTTCTGCACCCACATTTTCACTATTTCTCTCTGGGTAACCTCATAGCACCGTAGAAACTCAAAAGTCTGTTTCCTACCTAGAAAATGAATATTTGGAGACAGTCAGTGGTTAGATACCACGAAGAGTTTTCTCTAAGTGTAGATAGCGCCACATCTAGCACATACAGGGTGTTCGGTGTCTCTCTGCTTTGCGAGTGAGTGGCAGAGTGCACCCTGGGCTTCCTGTCTGTCTCGCAGACCTAGACTGACTCATGCTGCTGAACTGGCCTAAGTCATTTCTTGAGCAAAAAGGAAGTAACTTTCTCAGGTCAAGCCTAACAATTTTCAAAAGCCCTCTGGGTTAGAAAATCGCCAGTCACCCCAGAGCTTTCCCCCAACTTCCCTCACCATCAGGGTTCTCCAGAGCTGCTTTTCTGTGATTTCTTTTCCCTTCCAGGCCTGCTCTGGTTGTCTCCTTCCCCTGGGGCCTTCGGAAACAGCAGTTAGAAAAGAGGCCCCAGCGTGTGTGCATTGTCGTGTCTTTCCCAGGCGTCCTGCTCCATGGATACGGGGCTCAGGAGGCATGGATGAGAATCAAAGAACTAATGGCTTAAACATTGTGTGTTAACACCCATTCTTTGTAATTGGGTTCAGGGGTGCATTTTGCACTACCTGGAGTTACGGTTTTTAATCAGTCAATACATAAAATGTCCCTTAACTTCACACACACACACACACACACAAAAAAACACTGTGACAAAGGTCACCTACCTGGCTCACCCACTGGAACTCAAAATGATGCTTTCCTGCCAAATCTGGAGGAAGTCATTTTCCCTCTAGCTGGAGTGAGTGTTCCAATCCTCCAGAGGGAAACTAGTGCTCTGGATATAGGGTTCAGATTCAGCAAACATTTTAGGAATGTCTTCTCCTTGCCAAGCACTGTACTGGGTGTGTGTGTGTGTGTTTGTGTTTAGTTTACATTCCAGGTTGCAATATACAGATGAGAAAAGCAGGACTTAGTGAGGCTAAGTAACATGCCCACCTACAGTCGGTAAGTGGGAAGGTCAAGATTCTAACCTAAGTTTTACAGATCCAGGTCCAGTGTTCTTTCAATTATCCCCCACAGATGCCATTTCAAGGTGGCATCTCAGGCCACTTCCTCCAGCATCCTAGAATATTCTCTCAAATATTACAAGTCACATCAGTCTCTCTCCCCTCTCAATACCACACAGCATGGCCATGTGTCCATTCCACCTGTGGGGGTGCCTCACAAAGGACTGGAAGCTCCTCGGGCTCAAGAGTTGAGTCTTGTTCTTTTCATACCCTGATGGAATACAGGGTACGTAGGAAAACAACAATTTACTGGGGCACTTGAAAGCCCCTCAAAGCCTTCTCATATATACTTGTCCCCGTAACTCTGTGACATAAGATGGACAAACTTTATTTGTGCTGGGGGGTGGAGGTACAGGAGGAGGAGGGTAGAGGACAGAAGGGAAGAAATGGGAAGTTAGTGGGTGATTTAGGATTCAGCCCTAAAGGATCAAAGCACTAAGAATCCTGAGTTATGGGGACTAAGGTAAGGTCCCTGCTCAGCCAGGAGAATAGAGAGATTAACTTGATTTCTTGAACACCTACTGGATGACAGTGCATCAGTAAGTTGTGATGTACATTATCTCATTTAATGCGATCCCTGCAATCATATTTGTTAATGGACCTCAGTGCACAAAGTTGAATTAATCTTCATAATCCTTGGTTCATTTCATACTATCCCTATTGGTCCATGCTTGGGTCTTAAATATTTATTTGTTCTTCCTTTCAATCATTTATTTTAATGGTATGATGAACAGCCTTGAACCTACACCCAACCCAAGAATTAGAACACGGATGGTAACCTACATCTGCTCATATGCTCTGTCCCTACCTTCCCCTACCTTCCTCAAGCCACGCCAACAGCATCATCTATCTCTTCCTTGCTCTGAGTCTTATGCATATATATTGTTGTCCAAAAGACCACCATGATAGCTAAATTGTAGAAAGGAGAACTTTATTGGTAGTATCAGCTTGCAAACTGGGAAGATATGGTCTCCCGTGTGGACCGAAGGGGCTCTCTCTTCAAAGAGGGAAAGGGAAGTTGGATTTTATGCCTCAAGGGTCTGCATTACACAACAGAGTCATAGATATTCAGCAGGTTTTGGGGGAAAGCTATACATATTTATGAGGGAAGCTGAGTGCATGCACAATGGGTAAACATGTGTGTAATGTACGTCCCATGTTCACTCTGGGGAGGGCTTTTAGTATTAAAATGAGGTGGAATTCGGCTGTATGTCAAAAGGTGAACTATAAGACACAAAGGAAGTTTGTGCACAGTCTCTGGATGTTTGTTGAAACTGGCTCATGGTCTGCAGTTGCCTATCAGAAAAGAATGTTTATAAGGCCTGGTCCCCTGCCCAGTCAGAATTGCCATGGTCTGGGTCGTAAATTAGAGTTAAGAGCTCTAACTCCTCTTGCTAGGGAGTTTAGCAAGAGTGTGGTTTTTCTTAGGAATTTAGGAAGTTGCCATGCCAGCTGAGTCCTGAACCATCGACCCGTAAGTAACTTTGATTTTCTTAACCTTAAGAAAGGTCCCTCTTGGTTGATAGAGGGGCACCTATTTTGGTCTCTCAGATCACAACATGGAAAATTTAAAATATATCGTTTATTTTGGTTTTATTTAAATTTTAATAAAGAAACTTGTTTTTTTCACACACTTCTTGTCAAGATTCATCCATATGGTTACTATAGTGTCTCTGTGTCCATTTATTTTCACAGCAATATAATATTCCATTGCACAAATGTACCACAATTTATCTATTCTTCTTATGAATATTTATCCATTCTTATGTTGTGTGGTAGCCAGTCTTTTGCTATTGCTAACGGTGCTGCTAAGAATTCTCTTGTACATGTTTTCTGGTGTTCATGTATAAGAATGTTTCTGAGATTTGTATGTCTAGGAGTGGAATCACTGGGTCCATTTTACAGATGAGGAAATGAGGCCCAGAGAGGTTAATGAAACTGTTCAAGATCACATAGCTGGTCAATAACTAGAATCAGGATTTGAATCCAAGACTGCTCTAAATAACAGAAGGGAAGGAAAAAGTGGGGGACAGAGAATGTATCGGGCAATCTAAGTAATGAGGAAACTTTTTGTAATCTTATCTTGAGACAAGAATTTCTATTTACTGAAGATGCTGGTCACTTTATATACCTGTTTTCACTTGTCTTGGCCTATGCTAGGCCTGGGAAGTTCCAGAGGTTGGGGAAATGTCTGGCCCTGGTTCTGGACCAAGAGTCATCTGGCCCTTTAATCCCCAGGGCTGACGGCTTTGTTAGAGAAGGGGCAAAGCTCTCTGGGCTTCAGGAGCAGCATGTTCCCAGGGCACCTCGTCCCCTCCATGAGATGAGGCGTTCCTAGACTCTGCCCCTGCCTGCCCTCCCCCACCCCACAGTACAGACACAGGGCCAGAGCCTCCCCTGTGCGTACCTCTCCGCTTCGCCCCCACACCCTCTGGCCTGGGCTGCCCTCACCCCACCCCATGCATGCACTAGCTGGGGTGAGGCCACCCACAGAGCCATTTAATCATCCCTGAGTGCAAGGCCCTGCTGCAGGCGTGTGCAACAGGAAAGAAAAATAAGACCTGCAGCTGCACCGTGATGTCAGTGATGGGGCAGATGGGCATTCAAATAAAAATTAGAATTGCCAGGCAAACAAGCCCTCGGCAGACCAGCTGTTCACTGCCCTCAGGCTTACAGGATCCACAGATCTGTGTATACTGAAGTCCTGGCAGGGTCTACAAAGCCCCTCCTTGGAGGCCCCTTAGCCTCAGGGATGGGAGCCTCACTCTTTCCCAAGGCTACTGACCTTCCCTCAGCCAGGCCTTCATCGTTCAATGGAATTTGCTGACGGTTTTAAGGGAGATTAGGAGAGAGTGTGGGGCCCAACAGGAAAAACTACCTCCCATTGCAGCCCTACAGATAGGGTCAGAATGTCATCTTTGCACAGGCAGGACAGCCCTGTGTTGCCTGGACCATTCGGGTGTTAATTGTGAATCCTGGAAGTGTCCTGGGCAGCAGGGGCCGCTACCAAAAAGTAACAGACTTCACTCTTGCTTCTGAGAGCTCATAGTTGAGGCAAAAAAGGAGAGAGAATGAACAGCTGAAAAGTTAAATAAATGGCTTAGCTCTCTCATACATAGGAGGGGTGGTCTAGAGAGGCCCATGGGACTTCTTTTCAGGAAGGCAAAGTGTAGGCGCGGGAGGTAGAGGGAGGCTTGGATGAGAGCGCCCTGCCAGGGTGGCAACCTGCCGGCTGCAAGCCCATCCCACCACTCACCTGGAGAATGAGGTGAGTAACCCTCAGGGCCCCATTTACATTCTCTATAACATGGGAATGACAATATCTGCTTCGTGGGCTGCAGTGAAGCTTAAAGTTGAAACTGCTTGGAAAACAGGGCATATAGTAAGTGCTTCATAAATAGCAGCGACCTCTACATCAAGAACTGACTTTTCCCCAGCCCTATTGAGCTCTCTGTGCAAACTCGATGATTACAGGGTGGGTTGCTTCCTGGCCTCTGTTCTGTTGCTTCCCTTCCTTTCTTCACTAGCGCCGAAGGTGTTCACAGCAGCATCTTCTTCGACAGCCTTAGAGAGCATCTGCCTGCTCTTCCACCCCTCCTCACACACACACACACCAACATAGATGCCCCAGAGGCTGCTGCATCTGCACAGGACCTGCGGGGCAGGCTGCACATGTCCCCATGGAGGAATAAGGGCAGAAGGCTGAAGGCTTGAATCCCTCCAAAGTGGCCTGACGTCACTGGCCTCTGCCCAGACTGCTGCTGGCTGGTCTAGCTCTGGGACAGGTGCTACCTTGGGTGCAGGGAAGTGGGAGACAAGATAGGCTGGCAGGCAGGACAGCTGCCAGTGTCCCGAGGGGGCCCTGTGCTTGGGACTTTAGATGGGGCAGGGCAGGGCATGGGATGGGCACCTGGGCCATTTTGAGAAGCCAATGGCTCAGTCAGGAGGCACGGAACACACCATGTCCCCTGCTGTCCCTCCCACCTTTTATTCAAGGGGCCAGGTTCCTGCACTCCTGCTCACAAAATGGCTTAGCCTGGGCTGATGCGCAGGTGGCCGACAGCTGCTCCCTCAACAGAGTAAGCTTGTCTCCGTGGCTGCAGAGCACCCCAAGATGCCACCCCTCTGCGTGAGAATGTTTCTTCTTGGCTGGGACAAGTCCCTCTGCAGAGTTGCCTGCAAAAGGCCATTTGCCAGTGGGAGAGGCAAGGGTCCCACAGCTCCCCTGGCTACTCACAGGCCCTATCTGCCCTCTTCTTTTGCAGGTGGCTCTGTCATAGCAACTGCCACTCCAGAGTCAGGCATGCAAGCCTATTTGCCCTCCAGCCCTGGTCCAGCCCTCACGGGGCCTGCTGCGCTTCAACCAGGCCACGGCCAAACAGTGAGGGCCGGGCTTACTTATGAGTAACTGCCCCATATCATGCCCCCAGGAGTCAAATCTCCTTCTCCCTGTGTTGCAGGGAGACTAAGAGGAAGTTTGCTCTGACCCAGCATGCCACTGTCTCCAGGTTCGCTGCGATTTCAATGTGATTATGATACACGACATCCCAGAAGCCACACTTGAGAATCCCCCTCCCAGCTCTTCAGCCCTTCCATGCCATTTCCGGGGAGATGCTGCCAATGCAGACCCTGAGGAGTTGCAGCTTTAAATCATCCTTGCTTATTGGTTCAAACTGACCCGATACAGCACTTACCAGAAAACCTCGACAATTTCATTTTTAGAACATATGGTTAAAATCATTTCCCTTAATATCCCAGCAAACCTACACACAGCTATTCCGTTGTCAAGGAAGGCTCCATTTTAATCTATTACAGAGCCGCTTACGAACTCTACACCTTGAACTGGAGAACGTCCTCATCAGTTACGTTTCCTGTGTTTCTCCAAAGTCTATAGGTCAAAAGTACAATTCTGGTCATCCCGGGATAAATTAGATAAGAGCATGCCCAAAGTGCCTGACCAGTTGATTTGGCTCCGGTATTGTTTTTTCCTAATCTGCCAACTCAAATATCCAGTTAATCTGCTTGCATTTTTGGTGCCACGTTGAAAAGCCTGTATGGCCAGTCATGATCCCTGTTATATTTAGCTCACAGGGCCCCTAAGGAGTGATGCAAATACCCTGGCCAGGGCAGAGCACCCTTCTGAATGAAAGGCACCTTGTTTTGTTTCTCGCTGACCGAGGTCCTATTTTTCTGCAAGTCCAGCTTCCATTCAACCTAGC
>CAUYRT010089878.1:0-16207 GCA_963574885.1 Lepilemur ruficaudatus
GAGTAGGTTTTTGAATGTAACAAGATAAGTCAACTTGAGTGGTAATATATTTTGGGAAATCAGCTCACTACAAATTGTGACTGTAAACATTGTACTGTAAATGTTTTGTAGTTTTCCCCCAATAAAATTTAAAAAAAATGAGGCAGTAACAATATTTGAAGATATGATGACTGAAAATATTTTAAAGTATATTTCAAAGACATGAATCTACAGATTCAAAAAGAACTACAAATCCAAGAAATAAAATTATAACAATATGGAAGCATATCATAATAAACAGATGAACATGAAAGACAAAGAGAAACATACAAATGAATCCAGAAATAAAAACACATGGCAATCAAATAAGCAATAATAATGCCACTGATTTCTCAACATAAAAGTAGCATAATACAGGTGACAATGGATATATTGATATATTTAAAATACCATATGAAAGGAAGCTTAACCTAGATTTAAACATTCTGAAAATATTCTTCAAATCTGAAGCTGAAATTAAGTCAGTTTGAAGCACACACCACTTAAGGACACTCATTATTCACAGACCCTAAGTGAAAGAATACGCTAAGCCAGCTTTAGCCAGCTGCTAAAGTCTAGGGTAATCACAAAAAGAATAGTAAAAGAATAAAAATTAATATGTTAATAACAGTGAATAAAATAAAAATACTTGATTAATCTGAATATTTGAAATTACTTAAACTTGAGGTGAAGGGCACAGTGTTCCAGCTGGTCAAGCATGCCAGAGATTTCTGATACCAGCTGCAAGTTTGGGGGTATCATCAAATCACCATCAAGTTCCGTAATTCACTAGAATGACTAACAGAACTGAAGAAAGGGCTATACTTATATCTCCCAGTATCTGTATTAGCCTAAATTTCATTAAGTGCCCATTAGGAAAAAAGATATCCTAGTTACATTAACCAGTCTTTCCCTGTCTCCTCCAGTACTTTTCTACTAGCTCACCCCAGTGCTTGAAATCCTCCAACTTTTTGTTTCAGTACAGTTGAATCTCTCTCCCCTATTGCAATAGTCTTTACCACGATTTTGATAGTCTTGAACAAAGTCTTTGTTTCCTTTTTAACTCCATCCCATGCAATTGTTCTTTGACAATAGCAAAAAATATACATGTGGACAGAAAGGAAAATTACAGACTGATCACTTATAAACGTAGATGCAAAAAATCTTTTTAAAAAATAGCAAACAAAATACGTGCTCTATTAATCGAATAATACCTGATGGCTACCTTGCACTTACTCCAGAAAGGCAAGTTTACTTAGTTATTTGAAAAATCAATCAATGTAGCTTGACAAAATAAGGGAGAAAAGTATTTGTTTTAATATAACATCGATTTATGAAAAAAAAATCTTTAAAAAGTAAGAATGAAAAGGAAATTTCTTAATCGGATACAGGATTGAAAAAACAATTACACTTTCCCTACCTGTGTGCAATGCCAAAAACAGAGTCAAGGATTCAAGAGCAAATGGCAAGCAGTGGGTGATGTAAGGAACACTAGTAAGGAATGATACAGGGAAGGCAAGAAAGAGTAGAGTTTTGAATAGGCTAATACAGTGGGTAATGGAAGCTTAATTAAATGGGGAGCCTTCAAAACACATGCCTCGAATCACATACCACTGTGATTCAGTGAGTAGTTAAAGGCCACTTCATTGAGGTGTTAATTTACCGTGATTTCCAAGTCTGCCAAATGGTTGGGCGGAGCAGCTTTCCAGGAAAACCCTTCCCAATAATGAGGCTGAATTAGATGTTGGAATTGCAAAGGACCGCAAAGAGAAGTAAAGAACCTCCTGGTAAGGGCACTGTAGTTGCTGGTTAGTTACCATGCTTAATGACAAACAAACAAATACAAACAAATGCACAAAAGTCCCACTAAAGGTTTTCTTTAACAATCACAAGAAAGAAAAACATCTTTATTATTGACATTTTTATTCAAGATTCAACTAGATGTCCCAATCACTGAAACAAAGCAAAAATGCAGTTAAATATAAAATCTTCTGGAAAAGACCAAGTGAAAACATTATTACTTGCAGATGACATGATTCATTAATTAGAAAACCTTTAAAAATCTGCATATCTTAACAATTAATATTTGAAATTAAGGTTGTAGAATACAATGTCGATATTTAAAAATTAGCCATATTTCTATAGATAAGCAGTAAAAAGTCAGTATTAGTGGTAATATCATTTGAAATAGTCTATTAATAAAATATTAAATACTCAAGAACATATTTTTTTAAATGACATGAAAGACATCTATAAAGACAACTATAAATATTATAGAGAGAATTTAAAAACCTAAATAAATGGAATGAATCCAAGTTTATGGATTGGAGGAATCAAATATTGTAAAATGGTAATTATACTCAAATTGATCTTAAGATTAACTGCAATTCCCAATGAAACCCAAACAGCTTGTCAGTGGGTGATTGTAGAGAGTGACAAGTTTCTTCTATAGTTGTGTGAAAAACCAATGGGGCTAAGAATAGCCAGAAAATCCTGAAGAAGAATACATTTGGAGAGTTTATACTAACAGAAATATTTAGTGTAAGTTACATAATTAACAGAATGCAGTTTTCTCACAAGAACAGAAAATATTTCTGTGGAACAAAATAGAAAACCCAGGAACAAACCTACACATATATTGACAGTTGTTTTATGAGAAATATGCTTCTCAAGTAGATTTGGAAGGAGAGTATTTTTAACAAATGATGTTGGGTCAGTTACATATTTATGAAAGAAAAAAAGTGACTCTAGATCAGCACAGTCCAAAAATTTCTGAAAGATGAAAATGTTCTGTGTCAGCTTCAGTATGGTAGCCATTAGCCACTTCTGCTTGTTGAACACTTCTGTGAATAATGTGACAGAGAAACTAATTTGTTAACTTCAATAAATTTTAAGATAAATAAGCTTACATGTCTTTTAGCTACAGTATTGTACACCAGTGTTCTACGTTGAACCATATATGTATTTATATTAAATAAATGCCAAACATAAATTAATATAACATAGGTGAATATCTTAATGTCCTCGAGGAGGCAAAGAGTTCTTAAACAGGACAAAATAGTATTAAACATTAAAAAATGATGAATTGGAATATATGTAATATAAGAAATTAAATTTACCACAAGACATGATTTAGTGTGAAAATAAAAGTCAAAGAGTCACAGAAATAATTTTCAGAACACACAGACAGCAAATGATTCAAATGTAGAAAATATAAAACAATCCTACAGGTTAATATTAAAAAGAAAGGAAATCCAATACAAATGGGGAAAAGGTTGAACAGGCTCTTCGTATTTCAAAAACATGAGATCCAAATGGCCAAGAAATATGTGACATTTTGTTTATCCTCATTTGTTACCAGGAAAATGTAAATTAAAACCACCTGCTTTATTACTATATATCCATCAGAATGGCTACAATTTAAAAAGGAAGCTTTTGCCACTATTTTGCAAGGATGTAGAACAAATAGAACATTCATATACTTCCAGTAGATGTTATAATTGATAAAAACAACTATGAAAAATTCTTCATCTTTTTCTATTAAATTAGACTCATACATTTCCCTTGACATAGTAATTTCAATTTTAAGTGTATGTAACTAGAATGTATATATGTGTATCAAACAAATGCTCTAAAATATTTATAATTGAATTATTTGCATTAGCTTCAATCTGTATACAGATGAAATGGCCATTCACAATAAAATGAATAAAGAAATTATATTATTGTCAAACAATGGATATTATACGGAAATAAGAAAAAGAAATTATTGCTACCTTCAGTGAACTGTACGACTCTTAGAAAGTGATGTTAAGCAATTGAAGTCAGACATAAAATATAACAATATAGGATTCAATTTATTTATAATTCAAAAATGCAAACTAATCCATGGTGATAAGTCAAAAGAATGTTTACCTTTGTGTAGAGTAGTCACTCAGAAGCAGCACAAGAGGGACTTCTTGAGGGCTGCCAATGTTCGAATATTTTAATAGAGGAGAGGTTTCATTGTTGTGTTTACATAGTAAAACATCATTGAATTTTTCATTTATAATTAGACTAAAGTAAAATTTCATTAACTGTGACTTAGAAGCAAAAAAGGCAACCTTGAAAAAAACAGTGTAAGCATATGAAAAATAAATGCCCTGGCATTGAAAGATAAATGCAACAATATAGTTAATAAGTAATTTTTCTGAAGAAATATGATTACTTTATTTCCTTTGGCTATATCCTCTGAATACAGTGAGTCGTTATGTTTTAGTATTTTGCCCCTTCTTTTTTTAGTAATCCCTACTCAGCCCATGGATGTTAGAACTGTAAGATAAATTTTTCTTGTGAGGTAAGTGAAGGAATAACAGAGATGATCTCCTTTCTTTGGAATTTAAGACATATTTCAGGTTAAGGTGCACAAGATAGAATGAAGAGCCAGTGAAAAGCACAGTGCAAATAGCTCAAAGATTCAACAAATATTGACCAAAAGTGTATTGAGAAGCTAATATTTTTGAGACATTTGTATTAGCAAAGAGAGTTTAGGAGAGTCCAGTGAAATGCAATCATTTTCTTTCTGTTTCTCATGTACCTAAGAAGAGTAAAAATTTCTAAAGCTCAAAATCTCCTTTCAGAGTTTCACACCAGGTTGAAAAGTACTAACATTGCCTTCAGAATTGAGTGTGAAATGGGGTTAAAGGACCATACCACAGACATGGATGATACCGCATACTGTAACAAGTGATGTGTTGCAAAATTCATTTGTCATATTAATTGGAAAACTATTTAAATCTTAACAATCGAAGCTAATATTTCTTTTAAAATAATTATACCTATATTGGTAATTCCATTATTCTTCACATATTTATAATTTTTTATGTTATATATGCTGTCCTGTGTACTGGACAAAGATAATTAAATAAATTGCCACCGCAAAGGGCTCTCATTTTCCTGAAAAGTCACATATATTGATGTTTATGATGAAATATGAAAAGTGCAAAGGAAAATGTTCATTTTAACCATCCTGGGGGGGAAAGAGATAGGGTATGGGAGGATTTTCTGGAGAAAAATGAAGACTAGGTCTTCTAGACCATCAGTCCCCAACCTTTTGGCACCAGGGACTGGTTTCATGGAAGACAATTTTTCCACAGGCTGAGGGGTGTGGGTGGGTTGGTATTGGGATTATTCAAACACATTACATTTATTGTGCACTTTATTTCTCTATTATTACGTTGTAATATATAATGAAATAATGATCCAACTCACCATAATGCAGAATCTAATGCCTCTCAAAGTAAGAAACCTTGGGGATAGTTAAATTCCTTCATGCTACAGTATTTGTATCTGAATTCTTCATTTTCTTACCCATGTTGACTCTGAATAACATGCGTTCTAACCCTATGGACAGTTACTTAATTAGTTCAACATTATTTATTTTCCATATATTTTGATGCTTGGGTAAAGGACTGCTGCTTGTATTGACTATTTCTAGTGAATTATCAGATTATAATCACAGTGGATATATGAACAACTCCCTATCGTATATTCTAACAATGAATATGACCAAAAGGACAAATTCAACTTCATTTATTCTAATCAAGTAATACATTTTCACAGTTAGTTAAAGGATCATCAGTTTTTCTGGGAAACAATAGTATTCTCACATTTTATTCTGTGTACCAGGATGAATAATAGCGTTCATGATGAGGAATTTCTGCTTTTCAGATATTGGAGTAATATGTTAATAACCAAACCTTTGAAAAAGTGTCTTCTTACTCAAATTCATTTGTAAAAGAAATACATATCTACCTGGTCACTATACTTAGATTCTTATAACTTCTTGGATAAGCAATTTTAATATCTATGCATGTTTTTAATGTATTCTTACTGTGTATTATTAGAAATGTCCATTTAAAAAGCTTGGCCAAGTGAGATTAGTAGTTTCATCAGTAAATACTACATTTTAATGTGGATTTATGTCTAATTGAGAATTATGGTTCTTTCATTCATTGCATTCTTGAAATCCCATTGTATTTAATTTACAAAGAGATTTGATAAATTTCAGCCCATGCAAATATTTAAATCACTCGATTATTTGAATGCTAATTAACAATGAAGTCTTATTTGCTCACACTTTGCACAAACAATGCTATTCAAAGAATACTGGGATAAAAGCAAACAAACATGATATTTCTGTATTTCTAACACTGTGAACAAAAGACAAGAAATGATCACTTTGATAGTTTGAGGGAATACACAGGCAACCAGAGTGGGAAAGGGATATTATAATCAAACAAAAAGCACCAGAGTCCTCCAGAGTCATAATAGAGACTTAACGAGTTAACTAATATTCATTTATAAACTAATTTGAAAAAAAAATATTTCAAAGCCTCTTGTGTAGTCCCTAAGGGAGCCTTTTATAGGATTCTTTTGTAATGTTCCCACACGTTAGGATCCTGGGCGAATAATGTTTAAGCTAAAGACTAAAGGATAAACAGAAGTTGGATTAGTAAGTTTGTATATATAAAGGTTGGGGGCAGGAAGGGCATAGAGATGAGGTGTCAAAGTGTGTAGAGAGAGCTCCGGGCTGAGGGATCAACAGAGAAAAGGGAGAGAAGATCAACAAGAAAGGTAGATCTGCTAGAATGCAAAAGGTGAGAGGTGTACCTTTTAAGGTTTTCTTTAAATCTCATAGAGAATAAACAATGAAGACATTAACTTTGGGAGTATCTTACTGAATACACAGTAGAAACATACATCACTGATATTAAATAAATGGCAGCTACAATGGAAGCTAGATGCTTAGGTGCCACCACAACTACAAATTGCAAAGACCGTCTCTGTTTTTGACTTCTCAGGATATCTGAGACTGCTTTTGCGACTAACTTCAGTAATTATCCCTAGATAAATTATATGTTTCACATAAATAAAGACACTATCTCAACAGAATTTTAAAGCAATGAAACATTTTCTATCATATGTGTGGACAAACAGGGAAAATAGTTTTTGCCCCAGCCTTCCACGCTAAATATCCAATTTCTCATTTTTATCCCTCTTGTCCCAGAAAACTGTTACCAGACTATGGATGTCTGATTTGTTCCTCCTCCTGGACAGTGGTTTAACTGGGTACGTTCTGTGATAGGCAGCTACTAAGATGGCCACCAATGACTCCTACCTCCTGTTTCTTACGCCTGGGTATAATAACTTCCATTGAGTATGGGCTGGGCTTATTAACTCACTTCTAGTGAATATTATATAACAGAAGTGATAGAATGTAAATTCAGAGATTAGTTTATAAAAAGATGGTAGCTCTTGCTCTGAGTGCTTTCATTTTGTCTTAAATCACTCACCTCGGGAGAACCCAAGTTCCATGCTGTGAGTCAGCCCTGTGAAGAGGCCCATATAGAAAGTGACCAGGCCAGCAAACAACTGCATGAATGAATTTAGAAGTGTACCCTGTCAGTAAGTCCTTCACATGAAACTGCAATCCCTGCCGAAATTGTGAATGCTACCTCATGAGACGCGTTAAGCCACAGGTACCCAGTGAAGCTGTGCCCAAATTTCAAACCTACATCAACTGTGAAATAATACATGTTTGTTGTTGGATGTCACTAAGTTTTGGAGTCATTTTGAAAGCAGAAATAGAAGATTGATGTAGATTTTGATACCAAGAGTGGAGTGCTGTCCTAATTAAAACTAAAATAAGGGTATATCTTTGGAATGTGGTAGTGAGTATGAGGACAGTATAAGCCTAAAATACCTTTAAAAAAAAGTTACAAGAAGCCTTGCAGTCTTTGTTAAGATGGCTGGTGAGGGCTTCTAGGAAAGTAAGGCAGATACTCTAAAAAACTGGAGGAAGGGGATCATTGTTATGTAGGATGACAAAAAGTTTAGCAGCAGTCTTGCCTGCGGGAATGGGTAAAGTAGAAAATGGGCTTATTAAACAGAGTGGTCTAATTAAGGAATTTTTCAAGCAAAAACACCCAATGTGAAGGGGCTTAAAAGCAAGGTACTGCCTAGATTCTTCATGCTGCTTCTATAAAAATGTTAGATGAGCGAGAGAGATTGAGGAATGAACTCTTAAACACAGAGCCAGAATTTGATGGTTTTGAAAATTTGCAGCCTCTACAGATGGCGGATGATGGCCTAATGAAAGTAAAAATAAATTGTTTCCAAGAAAAGATCAAGTCCAGGGCACTCTTTGAAAAGCATAGTCTAAAGATGAGATGAAGATATGATGGCAAAGGCTTTTGTTAAAATCTCAGAAAGATCAAAGATGGTTCTTCAGAGCATCAAGACAGAAAATGAAAGCATTTTTAAGGAGTTTAAGGGTATGCTACATGGATCTCTTAATTAAACAACAGACCTTCTAAGATGCTGAAGTGCACTGTCCTTCAGCTGTCTCAAAAGACTCGAACAGTAGAGATTTGTGGATGTGAATTTGTCTAATAAACTGAACACCATTAAGAGTCCCAGAATACCTACAAAGTTTTTAAAAGAATTATTGGATTTAATGGCACAGAATTCAAGAGGAGAAGGGGCTGCTGCAGAATCCTACCAGTAGGTGAGAAAACTACTTGGTTGTACACATGTGCCATTTTTGATGAAAAAAGAGCTGAACTAAGAACCTTGGAAAATAACTCTTAGGCCAGAGAAGAACTGAGTCCTAATCAGTGAATATCTGACATTTGCCAGGCTGGATTTCAAAAATGCTATGGACAAATGATTCTTTTGTGCCTCTTATTTCCTTTGCTTGAATAGAAATGCTCCTGGTGATGATCCCAGGCTTATTTTTATTATGTTTGATGTGTGTGTGTGTGTGTGTGTGTGTGTGTGTTTGTGTGTGTGTTGCCTCTTTAGTTCATAAGTCTGCAGAATGAGAGGAACTATACCTAAGGAGCTGTACCTGAGAGACTGCGTATGTCAAAGGAGCCACATCCACATGTAGACCTGACTTAAATGACAAGATTGTGCATATTGAGCAGTTGTTGTAGTGGTATTAGTCTACCATGGGACTTAAAAGAGTTAACTGGGAAGAATCACTGGGAGGAAGAGAGTGAATTGTGTTATCGAGCCTCCAGTATAACATCCAGTGATCCCTGCCTCTTCATATCCACACTCTTGTGTGTTCCTCTATTACTTTGCCCTATCGTTTATCTGTGAGGCTAGTAGAATATGGCAGGTGTGATGGTATGTCACCTCTAAGATTAGAATATAAATGTCATTTTGGCTCTGCCTTGCTTTTTCTCTTTTTGGATTACACATTAGGGGGGAATCCTTTTGACAATAGCCATGTTAGTGAGCTTGGAAGCAATTTCTTAAGCCCCAGCCAAGCCTTTAGATGACTGTAGTCTTGATTGACAGCTTAACTCATGAAGATCTTAGGTCAGAAACACCCAGCTAAGCTGAACTTAGATTCCTGACCTCCAGAAACTGCTTGAGATAATAAATGTTTGTTTCTTGCAGTCGATTAGTTTGGAGATAATTTTTGATACAGTAATAGATAACTACTACAAGTACCAATACGGCCAGTTACAGGAGAGCCAGAGCAGTAGAATTGTTTCCATGTATCATCTAAACTGTATTTATACATTCACCTTCTTTCCTTTTTCCCCTCCCTTCCTCACTTTCTTCCTTCCTTTCTGCTTCCTTTCCTTCTCTACTTTCTTCTCTTTTTCTTTTTGAAAACATTTTTTGAACCTCTTTTATATGTCAGATGCAGGGAGTTCAGTAATAAACAAGGCAGAGGTACTGTAAGCTGCTTAGATTCTGGCAGGGGGCCATAAACATGGTGCTTTCATTCCAGTGAAGGAAACAGATAACAAATATGTACATAAAGTAATAATTAATGTAATTTAAATATATATAGTAATGTGATATGAAATCAATATAACGTGAAACATTTGTCTGATGGGGTACCTAGAAAGGGCATTTTTAGATAGGGAATTCCAAAACTATTGTAACATGGTAACAAATGAATCCATCGCTGAATAATGCAGAGGGGGGCGAGTATAACAGAGGGCCCCAGGCAGAGGGATCAACATGGCAAAATCTGTGATTATAGCTCTATCCCTTTTATGTTTCTGTGGTCATCATTAACTTCCATGCCTTCATTCTAGTAAATGTTATTGGTCCAGAAGTGAAAATATGACTTAGCCCAAATGAAATGATCCTTTTCTTTTGGGCATGAACAAGAAAGCACATTGCCTCGTTTGTTGCTGGCAACCTTAAAGCCATGAGAAAAGCAATAATGAGAATAAGACCAGCATGGTAGAAAGGCAGAGAGCACATAACATTGAAAAGCAGAGAAGAAATCTTGTTGGTTTTATACCTGCATAATCCTGAGCCTTCTAGTTTGTGACATACTTAATTGTATTATTTTCTATAATATGTTTACATGTCTGTAACATGTTTCCATAATATGGCCAACAGCTACTATATCTAATTCACGTTTGGTCCATTTATTCCACTTTTAAGAATTTATCACATGAAAAGAATTGGATGATAAAGTGTATGATTGTAAAAGATATATCCAGAATTCTAAGTAAAATTAAAAAAAATATAAGTGGGTGAAATATATGCAAATATGAAAGCGGCTTACGAATGTTCAAATAAACTGTAAATTAATATTATGACTATATTAATTATATTTTCAAATAGTGCTTTAAGACATGAGAGAATGTTCATGATCTAATGTTTTAAAAAAGGCTGTAAAAGCACTATATTAGGTAGAACCTCAAATTTGGAGAAAATATATTCAGAGACATATACACACAGATACAAAGAAAAATATGAGAAAGAAATACAAAAATATTTATTAAGGTGATCTATAGGTTTTAATTATGTAATGTTTCATAATGGATCCCCACCGTTTTTAGAAAAATTCCTAGACTCTTTGATATGATAATAAAGATGCTCTTAATGACCCAACTTTTATTTACCTTCACAGTGGGTTTCTCCCCATCCTTACACAAAAGCAGACGAAGTCAGATGCTGCTTACACAGAGGTTTCTCTCCTCTCAAACCATCATGAGTTTGCTGTTACTGTCTTGCATTAGGGCAGCATACTTGTTCTTTAAGGCATTTCATTACCTGATCGTCCCTCCCAGATGACCTACTTCACTATTTCAGATGCTTTCCTACCCCCACCATGCCACTCTATCTGTATTTCTATCATAACAATTGTCCTACTCTATTGCAGTATTTGGTTTACTTGTCTGCTTCCCATTATTAGACTTGGAATTTTTATTTATTTATTTTTTCTTTTACTACTAGAGTCTAGCATAATACATAGCAATTGATAGCTGCTCAGCAAGTATTTTGAATCAATAGATGATGGGAAGAAAAAGGAAGGATATTTGATAGCATACCTATAATTTATTAAATGTCTACCTAGATACTCCATTCATCTTCTTAATCACTGTGTTACATATTTTATATGCCTATGAAGAGTAAACAAGAAATAATATTTAAAGGCTATGATAAATGATAATAGCTACCTTGTGTTGATTTTGAATTCATTTTTTCTTTTTTCACTCTACATGTTCTCTTTTACAAAATACAGATTAATCAAATGAAGTTCAATGATGTTAAAATGCTTAGCATAGTGCCAATCATGTGCCACCCATTCAAAGAGAGTAAGCTACTTTCCTGCACTCATATGTTTAGTTTATGTTTCAACTGGAATGTGCTTTCACTAAATTTGAAGCTATAGTCCAATGGAAAATTTGGAGAACGTTGAGAATGCATTTTTTTTCTTTTTTATTTCAGCATATTGTTTGAAAGAAAAATGGGGAAAAATTTTATAAGAATTTATAAGATAGCCACATTTGACATTAATATAATATCAGCTAATTTGGGGATAAATTTGAAAATTTTAATAATCAAAAAAGCTTGTATACTTTTTGTACATATAGCCCTCCTCTTGCATTTCTGCTTTAAACAATGCACTAAAGAATGTTGTCAGCATTGCATCATGAAAAGGGCAAATAATAAAGGGAGGATTCTTTCCATTTCTAAGAGATGCATGCTTATAATTATATAAGTGTTTGTATAAATGCATGCAGTATAGCAAATGTACATATACATACACACACGTATATACACATATGAGCACACAAAACCTTCTCAGGCAGCCAGAAATCCAGAACATTGTAGGTTTACCCAAAGCAGCTAACTCGGATTAAACTGAGATCTCTCTTCTTCCAAAATGTAATCTCTTGGATTACTCCAATTCTTAGATGCAAATTATGTAGTAAAAGAAATTTGCTAATTACCCAGTTGACATCTAGATAGAAAATACACTTGAATTTCTTTGAAAATTTTTTTATGGGTGATATTAAATATGCTTTCTTGGTAGCTTTAAAAGTAATAGAAAATAATAGAGAAAAGATGATCAGGTAGTAAAAATTAAAAATAAGTTTGGGGTCAAAAATTGGGGGGAAATTACATTCAAGTATTACAGTAAAAAGATTTCTTTAGGCATTTTATTTTGCTATATATTGCCAATCTATTAAGCATGAATTAAACTTAATTTCTTTCCTATTTCAAGAAAGTATATTAATAGCAATTTTTTATATTTTATTGTGACTGATACACTATAATAGATACCATTTGTTGATTCTGAACTCACATTTTCTTATATAGTACTATACCACTAGATCACAGAGAGGTTTAGGGCCTGAAGTGTATTTACCCTAACTCTTCACATAGTTTATCTTTCTAAAATAGGTATCATCACCGTGCTATAAATTTTCTGCAATGTTAGAAAATTTAACTTATATTTAAATAGAAAAAAGTCAGTGGCTACCAATCCAAGAGATCTTTAAAACCAAGTATAGAAAAGGTATAGATCGGTGAACAATCTTATTGTTTACTTCCTCAAGAAAATTACATAGGATTTTTCCTGATTATTAGTCAACTCCAGGACTCTATACTGTCAGTCAATAGAGAATATTTTTAAGGATCCCAGATATTTATTAAATTAAGCATAAAAGCAGAGCGGGGGATGTGGGCATGCTTGTAGCTCTAACCAGGGCAGTGCAAAGGCAATTTATGTAATCAAAGCATTTGTACCCTGTAACATTCTGAAATGAAAAAAAAAAAGCATAAAAGCAATACATAAAGCAACTGGAGCATATTATGCATTCTCTAGGTCACTAACTGACATTGATATCAAGATTTCAAATGATTTTTTCTTCTTTGGCCTGGACTATAGATACAATTAACTAAAGACCAGGGACCTGTCATCACTTTCCTTGAAGATATAACATGCCATAGGGTTATTATACATCCCAAAAATTTAGAATGACATTCCACTTCTCCTGGAACTCCTCACTATTTCCACTTCTCTAGTACTTGATGCAAGCATATAGCTAAAATTTGTAATTATACTAATAGAACAATTTTGCAGACAAGACAATTTTGCAGAACAATATATTTTCGATAATTATAACCAGGTAGATAAATACTTTTTCACTTAAAATGTTTAACCTCTTATTCAGGTATAGCATACACGTTGAAAAACACTGAAATTTTAAGTGTACAGATTGATGAATCACTGAAAATTGAACATATTCATGTAGCCATCCTAGATATAATAAAATAACAAAAACCTAAAAACAACAACAATACAGAATTTATGAGCATCCTAGAATATCCTTATGCCACTTTCTAGTCTCAACCTTCCCCCAAAGGTAATTGCTCTTTGGACATGTTACAAAAATTAGTTGTACTTGTTTCTGACTTTTATGTACATTGAATTATGCAATTTTCTCTTGGGCACTTTCATTCTCATTTTGCTTTTAAAATTCGTCTGTATTGTTGTGTGGAGCTATAGTTTTTCACTGTCATTGGCATTCAATTGTGTATGGTATTGAATTGTGTGATTATACCACAATTTATTTATCTCATCTACCACTAAAGGACGTCTGAGTAATCGCAAAGCTGGTGCTGTTATGATTACTGAGTTTGTGATCATTCTTGTGCATATCTTGGTGACATTTTTGTTAGGTATATACCTAGGAATAGCATTCCTGACTATAGGATTTGCACATATTCAGATTTTTAAAAATATTGCTATTTGTTTTTCCTAAATGGTTGACCATTTTATATGCCCTCAGCAGTTTATGTGACTCCTGTTTGCTTCACATTATCTCAGCGTGGTATTGTGCGTCTTACTCTTTTAGTAGAATTTCCACAATGAGTAATAAAACTGAGTTTCCCCCTTAGGATATCCTGTTCTGTGAAATATCCATTGAGATATTTTATCAATTTTTTAAATTGAGTTACCTGGTTTTTTTTTTAGCTGGATTGGTAATAGTTCTTTCTATATGTAGGATAGAGACCTTTGTCAGATGCATTGGCTACAGACATCATCTTCCATACTGCCACTTCCCTTTTCATTTTCTTAATGATGTCTTTTGAACACTCAATTTATCATTTTTTAGATCTTTCTGAGTAGTGTTTTTATATCCTATAAAATATTTTGGCCTTCTTTATGATAATGGACATTGTCTCCTTTGCTTTCTTTTGAAAGCCTTATTATTTTATTTTTACACTGAGATTTGCAATCTATCTTAAATCATATTTTTGTTTATGTTATGAGGTAAGATTGAAGATTTTTGTCCATTGATTTTTACGTGAACATCTATTTGGCTTGTCCCACTTATCAAAAAGTCAATTCACTTCACACTCCAATGCATGATCGCTTTTGTCAGAAATCATATAATCACATTTTAACTCAATATATGTAGAACATCTGAGGTCACCAATTCACCATCATAGATGCTTGAAGGGTAGGTTATAAAGCTACAGTGACAATAATACTAATGACAAGAAAGTTATATTAAGAAGTAAATTTAATGTAAGACAGACTGATAAATGCTATAATGAAATCAAGAGAGAAATGCTAAAGTAACACTGCCTTTATTTCTAGTAAATAAAAAAAATCCTTTTGCTAGTCATTGATATAAAAGAATGGAGAAAATGCACAAAACCAGTTGCCCATAAAACTAAATCCCTTTGCACCTTGCTTAGGGTTCATGTCTAATAGCAGATGAAAAAGCCATTGAAATTGAAAGATTGGATACCAGTGACAGCAGAGTATCAAAATAATGCTAAGTCTTTTGGACTTATTTTTATAAACTGTCTTTGAAAATTTTTATCGGTAAAAATGAAAATTATGTTTTAGGGGTAATTACAACGGACAGTACATTTCTAAAGAAAGACACTGGAAACAGAGTAACCAGATTTTCCAGTTGACAAGGAGTCAGTTGTCCAAGACACAGTGCAGAATATAAAGGAAGAGGTGAATTTTAGAAACATTTTAAGGTCTTAAGGACTTCCTGACTAGTCAGTTGTGAGACTGAAAGTGGCAGAATTTCTGGCTTGAGCAATCAGTAGATTTAAGGTTGTTAACATAGGAAACCACAGGAGTAAGGGAAGAATGGAATCATGGAACAATGAGGTAGGAAGACAATGAAGATCTCTTGGTGTGACATGGCAGATACGAATCTCAATTTTGAAAGAAAGCCTATGGTTATAGTGGCAAAATCTGAAAACCTTTTAATAATTAATTCCTGCAAATTGCAAGGAATATGCATGGTATAAGAGTGAACATTCAAATTCAAAAAATAAGGGTTGAATTTTTAGGAAGCCCATGATTGTTGTTATTTTTAGCCATAAAAAAATTAAGTGGTTTGTTTTGCAGCAAGATATAAACAGAATGGTTTGTTTCTGGGAAAGTACATTGGTGCGTATTTATTGAACAAGGGGACAGAAATAGAGAAGGGAGAGACAGGGGGTGGCGTAGGGGGGACCTATACCAGAGTGAATGATATAAGAAATTGAAGGTTCAAAGTCATCGCGGAGAGTTGAAAGTGGACAGTTGTGGCCTCACAAGACGGATTCTTAGAGATGGTATCGCAGTTATTTTCCCTGAATGTTCAATAGTTATCTCGACAAAAATGCATAAAACTTGTGGATGGGTCTCATCATGTTGAATTGGAATCTGCTGTCATTTCTTTAATGGGAATTTCTCTTGCTGATTCATAGCAGTGATGGAGCAGGTGCTACTGTTATCTGCACATTAATGGATAAAAGCCTTTCTCCAATTTAGTTATGACCTTTTCATTTCCATTATAGAATGACACTTAATGGGCCTATATTCTTTCTGCAAGTGGAGAAAATGCAAACTTAATTTTTT
>CAUYRT010089879.1:0-18273 GCA_963574885.1 Lepilemur ruficaudatus
TAATCCTAGCACTTTGGGAGGCCGAGGCAGGCGGATGGCTCAAGGTCAGGAGTTCGAAACCAGCCTGAGCAAGAGTGAGACCCCTGTCTCTACTAAAAATAGAAAGAAATTAATTGGACAACTAAAAATATATAGAAAAAAATTAGCCGGGCATGGTGGTGCATGCCTGTAGTCCCAGCTACTCAGGTGGCTGAGACAGAAGGATCGCTTGAGCCCAGGAGTTTGAGGTTGCTGTGAGCTAGGCTGACGCCACGGCACTCTAGCCAGGGCAACAGAGTGAGACTCTCTCTAAAAAAAAAAAAAAAAAACAATAATAATAAGTTTTGATACTTTATGCTGGGAGAAACCTGGGGGATATGTGTGGGAGTGGGGTTATAACGTTAGAGTAAGGAAGATGTGATATGATTTTTGTATCTGCTGAATTTATCAAGCTAGGGGCAGTTTCCAAAAAGCCTGTGTTTAATATGTTTTCTCGTGCAGCTGAACATGGCCCTACAACGTTTTATGGGCTGATTGGCTGAAAACTGAACTCATTGGCCTAGTGGCCTAGTTTAATAAGAATGAGTTGCCAGAATGTCCCGAGCATCATGTAGAGAAAGGAACCCAAAGATTTCGAGCACTAGAGATGTCGGAGTGGGTCTATTATGTATGATGTGCACACCCACCACCCCACTGAGAAGGCCCAGAGGACACGCCCTTTACTAAGGCATCCAGAAAACATTGGCCAGGGCAGCGCAGCATCCTTACATGGCTCTGCAGTGGCCATCCTCTGCAGGGGCGTGTGAATGTGGAAGATAATGCCACTGAGATGAGGGCCCTGACTGCAGTGGGGATGATGGGGTCCAGGATGTCTGGGGAAGTGGGAGAAGCCAGGCCCCAGCTGGAAAGACAGGAGAGTCTCATTCATGGGTTTTAAAGGCAAAGGAGAACCATGTTTTTTGTATATATGTCAAAACTCCAGCGGTGGTCCCCTGGGGGGCAAATGAATGGGAAGCTTCTGGTTTTACTTTATACCATGTCCTGTAGTTTGGGAAATTTTTACCTCAAGGATGAAGTCATGTATTGCATTGATTTTTAAAAAAGAATACCATGGACCATTTCAAACATGCATTGAAACAGAGAAAATACTGTAATGTGCCCTCATGTCCCCTCTTACACCACATCTACTGAATGAGTTTGAACCTTTCCATCCATGCAGCCCATTGATTTTAAAGCAACCAGTTGTCCTGTAATTTAATCTCTAAATAATTGTGTGTGCTTATAAAAAGTAAGGATTTTCTAAAAAATGTATGCACCCACAATACAATTAACACACATAGAAATGTAAACAATTATTCCTTTATATCAAGTAGAATGGATGGTTCCTAAAATAGTGTAGAAGTTCAAGCAATCTTTTTTGAAAGCTGAAAAGGTACACACCTTATCTGAAGATAACCCTTGGCTTCTGATTACAGTTGTGTTCGGAAACCTTCCAGACTTCCTTAACTGGCTTGGTTCTGCACCTCCTCTGTAGGATGCGCCCTGTTTCACTTTTTCCTAGTGAAGGGCCTAAAATATGCTGCTTTCCTTACCCCGGGTGGGACTCGAACCCACAATCCCTGGCTTAGGAGGCCAATGCCTTATCCATTAGGCCACCGGGGCTGACAAGCATTGTTGGGGGCTGAACTTAGCCCAGTCTCTTAGTCACCTCCCTGGGGCTCCTGGACATCGTACCGTCCAGTCCTGGCCGGTATCCAGCCCCTGAACGTCAGTTTTTGTCCGCGCTCTACCTGGTACTTTGATCTCGCGCTCTGCTGAGCATCCTCCCGCCCCGGAGAGACCGCGCACGTGCAGAAGGGGCTGAAAGGCGTGGAAAGTCAGCTTTTAGCTCCGCTGGGTGGCCTAGGGGTACGAGCTTCGCTTAGTGCGCGAGAGGTCACTGGATCAAACCTCCCACGAACCCTGAACTGGTGCTCACCTTTCAGGAGAGAATCCGGGTGCTGGGATAACTAGATAACGAGCCTGTGGAAAGGGGCGCAGTGTGCGCTCTCTGCGATGGCCAGTTCCCCATCCCGAAAGCCGCGCGCTTGGGCTAGTGGACTGTCAGTCCTCGTCCTCCTTCCCATTGTCCCCTAGAACAAGACACAGTCCGGTGGCCTGAGGCCCCTTGCTTAATAATGACCCTCCAGATTTGTTCTGTACGTCCCGGGCTAGCTTGCTCTTAGTCTCAGAGTCGCCATGTTCGGTGTTTACTTTCCTGCCACAACATTTGTGTGCCTTTCCTTATCTAAAATTTGTATTTTAATGCAGACTTTTCCCTTGTATTTATAAACTCTTAGTAAAGCACTGAAACATCACAAAAACGTTAAAGAAGAACACTTCGCACGACCCCAGGTCACCAGCGCCCGCCGTCCGGAGCAAGCGCCCCAGGTGCGACTTCCCGCACCCCCTACCCCACCGGAGCACGCTCCGCGCGACGGTGCTCGGCGCCTGGATTATCCGCACCCGGGTTTTGCCGCTTGACGGCATCTGCTTGGAGAGAACTGGGGTTCAGCAGATAGAGACATTTTTTTTCCGGGTGAAATGTTAACTAAATCCTGGACATAATCTTTCTATTTAAAATTTTAAATATGCATTTAACTAGTCATTCAAAGGAACTCTGCACTGCGAGAAATCCAATCTATTAGGTTTTGTTTTACATTTTAAACTGTGGATATGTGTTTTGCATACACAACATATATGCAACATTTGCCATTTTAACCATTTTCAAGAGTGCAAGTCAGTGGCATTAATTACATTCACAACATTGTGCAGTCATTACCACTATCTACAAAATTTGTCATCACAATAATCTAGCAGATTTTGAAATGCATATGTCCTTTGACTCCCCCCGTGGGGCAACTCCCCAACGCAAGCAGCCCCAACCCCGCGTCTGTCACAGTTTTCACCTTCTGAACCCCAGTTCGCGTAGCCAATCCCCTACGGGCGCCCGGAACTCGCGGTCTTTGGCCTCGGGGGTCCTCGGTCAGCCAGTGTCTGGCCAGCGTCGGACCCTGCAGTGCTCTTGGGGTCGCCCCCGCTGCAATACAGGGCTGCCCTGGATCCCGATTTGTACCATTGCTGGAGAGGGGAGGCATCGGCGGAGTCCCAGGGTGGTGAGGGGATTTGGGGCTGTAGCAGCCGAAGTATCCTAGGTCTATACAAGGCACGGTGCGGACGAAGAAAAGAAGAAAAATTGTAACTGGGGTTCAGGAAAAGCTTGATCCCAGCAGCGACCACGAAGGGACTCGAACCCCCAATCTTCTGATCCGGAATCAGACGCCTTATCCATTAGGCCACGCGGCCCCGCGTTTGTCTGTTTCCCAGCTTTTCCTTTAAAGCCTTCTCAGGCGCCTGCGCAGTATGTCCTTGTGCGCATATTTAGGATGAAGCGGAGCCCGGTCCCCGGGAATCAGTGAAAGCAGCGCTCCAAACTGGTCCTCCGCGCCCTGCAGTGCGGGGGCCGCTCGGAGGAAACCGCCGCCGCGAGCCAGAGGCTGGAAGTTCGAGCCCTGGCGAGCGCGTCCGCAGCAGGCCCCTCCCGCGCCTTTTGGGACCTCTTCCCGCACTTGCCGCCCGCCTGCCTCGGGCCGAGGGCTGCCCACGGCGCCCCAGCCGCTGTGCTTGCCCCGCTGCAGAGGCTTTCGGTCCCACCCTTGGCTCTTAGCTCCCGGAAGGCAGAGGCCGCGCCTCCGCGTTTTCAGGGCCCATCACGGGGTGCGGCGGCGCGGGCCCGCGTGCACAGGGAATGTGGCCTCGGGGCTGCCCATTCCGGGGACCCCTTTCCCCCGGGGACGCTCCCAGGACCTCCAACCTAGCCCAGCTCGTGTTGGGTTCCTTAGTCCCGGGCGCTGGCCTCCGGACCCAGCCTGGGCCGGGGCTCCCTGGCCGTCTGGCCTCTGGTTCCGAGGGCGCAGGTGCGCCCTTAGAAAGTGCCAGGTACTTTGCATACACCATCTCCCCCTTTTCGCACGTCCCTGAGAGCAGGCCCTGTTCCCGAGCACAGCATCAACAGATGTTTATTGCCTGCCAGCTAGCGCCAGCCCCGTGCTGCCAGACCCCATTCACAGATGAGCAGACACAGTGGACCGGGTGGATGGTGACGCTGGGGGTTGGCCGCCCTCTCAGCACGCTCCGGGTGGCTGTGGAGCCCTCATGCCTGCAGGCAGAGCCGGCGCCTGAGGGAGCTGCGGATCTCCAGGCAGGCCTTGCGGAGCTCATCGCAGTCGGGGCCCAGCACGTCCTGCTCACACAGCCGCCTGTTGACCTGAGAGGACCACACCCAGCCTGTGCCCAGGGCTCCAGGCCCTGCAGGGCTCGGCCTGGCACCCAGGGGAGAGCCCCTGGCCGGGTGCATCGTAAGGCCTAAAATTTCAAGGGCTGCCTTGACATCTTTGAGCCTCTCAGGGTACCAAAGGCCTAAGCCCGAGTCCCCCGCTCTCACCAGACCTGCCCCCCACCCACGGGGACAAGCTCCCACCCTAGAGTTCCCCTATCAGCCAGGCCAGCTGCTCCCAACCTGCTCCTCAACCTAACCTGCTTCGGTTCCCTGACAGCCCTTGGGAATAGCCAAACAAACCCACCACATCCTCCCGCAAGAACAGGGGCATCCACGTGCTTTCCACAGGCCCTGCTGGTCGACTCGGCTCTGTGTGCTCCCCCTCCATGTGGCCCTGCATGACCCAGGTACCTTCGCCCACCCAGGAGTTTAGTATATCTGACTAATGACTGCTGTGGATCACATCTGTCCAGTGTCGTGTCTTTGGCCATCTCGTGTTTTTGAGGGTGGGGATACCTCTTTCACCGGCAGAGCTAATGGGCACCAGGGATGGGGAAAAGGACAAATCCTGCGCCTCTGCCCTTGTCACCCCCTTCCCCCAACACACCTCAGTCAGCAGCTCCAGGAGGTCTCCCCCCGGCTTGGCTCTGAGGACCTCCACCAGCGTCTGGATAAAGTCTGAGCCCTTCTCATCCCGATAGGCCACATAACCTAAGTCAGGGGACCAGGGCCAGAGCGTCAGACTCGGGCCCGACCCTCTGCCTCCCTATCCCCAGGGGCCTACTGTGCTGGACAAGGGGGGCAGCAAGCAGGCAGGACCTCAGGGAGCAGGCAAGAGAACAGGGCAGGGAACAGCAACTTCTTGCATCTGGAACATGCTGTTGCTAGATATTTGCAGCGTAAATAGAAGCCTAGATTCATTACTGAACAATATTGATTGTGGACCTACTATGTGCCGGGCACGGAGCAGGGCCTTGGGGCAAATAGAGCTGCCCTGCCCTCATGAAACGTACAGCCCGGAGGAAACAGTGCACATGAAGCGCTTGGCACAGCCGGCACTGAACGGTGCCTCATTACTATTACACTAAACAAACCATGGAAGGAAGGTGGCTTAACTGCAACTGGGCTGGTGCCTCTGTACCCCAACACTAAGCCCTAGCTGCCCTGCATGCCACTCCAGATTTTAGGCCAAGAATGTGGGCCATGTGTAATCATGGGCTTCCTGATGATCCATCTTCTTACCCTCAGTGGCTGCATAAACCGTCAGGATGTCTGCTTGGTCGGAGCTGCCTGGAGGGGAACCCTTGGAGGCGCTGCCTGCAAGAAGAACCATGTCCATTCACCAGCTTTCTGGGACTCCGCCAGCTCCAGGGGCTCCGTATCTCTGGCTTAAGGCACGGGGCAGTGGAAAGAGTGCAGGACATGAAAGACAGATGCAACTTCAAAGCTCAGCCCCGCCACTTACCAGCCATGTGACTTCAGAAAACCTATTGCACCTAGCTGACTCCAGGGTTGTCACAAGGCTCAAATAGGGGAAGAGGCTCCCACTTCTCAAAGGCCCTTGCAGTGTAGGAAGACTTTACTTCCCATCGTCTCGGCAAAGAGAGGACGGAGGTGGGCAGCAGGACCCCAGTTGAGAGCCCTAGAAATGCTCTTGGGACAGTTCCCACCACCAGCCCTGCCCACACCCAGGCTCTGGAAGGAAGGCAGAACCCACCCTGGGCATCAGCGTAGATCTGGAGGACATCTGCATGGGAAGGGATGGTGGGATGTGTCTGCAGCCAGCGCCAGTACCAGGGGAGAGCAGTGGGCCCCACTCCAGCGTCCTTGTTCCCTGGGGAAGGAGAGAGACAGACAGCTTCACTCGGGGGATACCAGGGGTTGCCTCCGAGTGTCCAGACCCTGTTTGAACAGTAGGGTCAGGCAAGAGCCCAGGCCCCAAAGCTCTGGGGCAGGCCTGCCAGGCCAGGAACATTTAGAGAACTGAATGACAAGTGCTGAGCGTTCAGGGCTCAAGTTTCTGGACTTGACCTCTGAGAGGATGGGAGAAGGGGTGGGGAAGGGTGAGCACCCAGGCTCCCTGCCCAAGGTAGACAGCAAGTCCTAGGAGGCTGTGGGCTTGTTGAGGAAAGCTTGGGCTGGAGGAGTGGGCTGGGTTGCCGCTCACCCCCACGGCAGGCCTGCAGCAGGAAGATCTTGGGGCGGCCCCACAGTGCCCGGCAGTGGCTCAGCTCCCGCTCCAGCGCCTCTGGCTGCACCTCTTGCCCGTCAGCCCCCATCAGCTGCCCCTGCGGCCCCCCATGGGCCATCAGGGCCACAAGGGCACAGCTCACAGGGCCACTGCGGGTGTCCAGCCGCTCCCGGAACTGGGCCAGCTCCTCCTGGAAAGCCTGGGGTGGAGACGAGGTTGAGGCCTGGGCCAAGGCCACTGCCTCCCTAGCCCCTGCCTGTACTCTGCAGGGCAATGAAGTTTCCCCAGTCCCTGCCCTCCCGACCTCTGAGCTCCTGCCAGTGGCAGGCCCAGGAAGAAGTCCTTTTCTAACCCCTGCCGCAAGGCCTGGCATGGCCCCATTGGAGGTGACCTGGTCCGGCTTCCTGGAGGGAAGGGGGGCTGGAGGGTGTCCAGGAAGGGAACCAAGGCCTCAGAGGCAAAGCTCTGAGCTGGGCACAGAGAAGCAGCCAGCATGGGAGGCTGCACACTGGGCTTCCAGAACAGGGAAGTGACTGCCCAATGCATGCAGCAGGGGGGATAGGGGCTAGACTTGCAGGTGCACTTTCTGCTGGTGATGGAGAGACACCCAAGAGAGTCCCCAGAGCCCTTCCTTCAGGGCACCAGCGGAAGTTCTGGACTTCTCTTCACCTGGGCTGTAGGGTCTGTCCTCAGGGTGGTCTTGAAGCCCAGGGCCTGGCACAGCCCCCTCAGTGCCTCCACGTCGTGCTGCGCCCCAGGCCGGCCTCGGATCACAGCCAGGAGGAGGGCGTCCCTGGCCCTGGACAGGTCATAGTGAGTGCTGGGGCCGGGGGCTGGCTACAGAAAGGGTTAAGGCATATTTGAAGTGGTCTGAGGGAACTCCCACCCCTCGCCTCCCAGCCTGGGTCTCCCTTAGCCTCTGTCCCATTGGAAACCGTGGCCACATGATTGGAACCCACCCCACCCCTTCACCTCAGGCATCCAGGGCTCCACGCCTCCCAGGCACAGCGTCCCCCGCAAGGAGCTCCGGAGGATGGGGCAGTAGGTGCCCCCTGTGAACTCTTCAGCCACCCTGCAGAAGAGCTGGGAGGGTGGGGCCTGCGGTCACCTCAGCGGGCTGCTCAGAGAGGGGTGCAACCCTGGCGGTCTTTCCTGGCGTGGGGGAAGGACTCAGCAAGGCTCATGGCTACTAAGTGTCTTCAGGGTCACTGCCAGGACAGGTGGAGAAGACGCAAAGGGGACAGGGCAGCATGGCCCCAGGCAACACTTGGGTTCCAGTTTAGGCTCAAGCTCACGGACTTCCCTGGGCATGGATGGCCGAAAGTGGACAGTGGCCATACAATTAACGCCTGCCTGGGATCAGTGCACACAGAGGTGGGGACGCTCCCTAGAGCAGGGTAGGGCCCTTCAGGGAAGGCTCATGGGATGGGCACTGCCTGCAGAGGCCACCAGGCCTGGAGAGCCGTGGAGCCGAGCTGGAGCCCACACACCTCACCTCCAGGGCCACCCAGGGGCTGCCCAGCGTCCCGGTGAGACCTTCAGCCCTCAGTAGCAGACTTGAACAACTCCCAGTCCCAGTCTCTGGTGTCCCACGGTCTAACGGGGCAGACGGTCACTGCCTGCATGAGTGTGAAAAGGGGTGGCCCGAAGTACAAGTGCGAAAGGCATTGCTGACAGCCTGGAAGGGGCTGTGTAAGGCTGGCAGG
This sequence comes from Lepilemur ruficaudatus, assembly GCA_963574885.1. NCBI lineage: Eukaryota > Metazoa > Chordata > Mammalia > Primates > Lepilemuridae > Lepilemur > Lepilemur ruficaudatus. Next base: position 8,195 of record CAUYRT010089879.1, read on the forward strand.
ACAACAGGGAGGGAACCGCCTGGGCAAAGGCATGGAGTTGGGAGGCAGTCTGGCGTGTCTGAGTGGGTTGACAGGGGGGTTCCGAGATGGGGGGTGGGGCCGAGGCCCCAAGGCTGACACCACAGGTGCAGACAATAAAGGTTTGTAGAAGGAATGGGACAGGGTGCATGAATGACTCTAACTGTAACTGGCTCAGGCAAGAGAGCACAGCGGAGCCAGGGGACAACGGGGCCAGCCCCTCCCTGGGACTTTCCCTGGAGCCCCCACCTCCGTCAGCTGCTGCACCAGAGACCAGTGAGGAAAGCGGCCACAAAGCTCTCTCAAGCCAGCGAGGAAGGCTCTGGGCTCCAGGGCGGCTGGGTGGAGAAGTAGCACGTTGGCCTGGGGGAACCCCGCTCTCCTGTCCAGCCCTCACCCTGCTCTGCTGTCCCCGAACTGGGGTCCCTGCCCTGCCCACTCACCTCCGGGGCCACTGGAGAGCAGCAGGAAGACTTTGGGGCAGCCCCGCAAAGCCTCACAATGGCTCAGCTCCCGGACCAGCTGCTGTGGCTGCCTCAGCTGCCCGCTGGGGGCCACCAAGGCCACTAGGGCACAGCCCACAGGGCCCCCATGGACATCCAGCCACTCCCGGAACAAAACCAACTCCTCAAGGAAGCCCTAGGGGCAAGAGCAAAGGCCTGGCCTGAGTCCGGGGAGGTTCCTTGTAGGGCTGGGAGCTGGGCTTGGAGGGAGGGAAGGGGAGGGGAGGGCTCACCTGGACTGAAGCCTCCCTCCTCTTGCAGGTGTCAAAGCCCAGGGCCTGGAACACGCCCTCCAGGGCAGCAACAGCAGCAGCAGACACCCCAGGGCTGCTGAGTGTCAGGGCCACCCTTGGACCCTGTACGCTGTACTTCCCCTGGGAAGGCAAGGCCAGGGTTGGGCCGGGCTGGGGCTCAGCTGGGTGTAGGGAGCAGGCTGGGCCAGGCGGGGCCTCCCACTACCTTTCTCCCCAGGCTGTCTTGAGCATCTGCCATCTGCGCAGCCACCCGCAGGGTCCCAGCCACCAGGAAGGCCATGGGGCCAAGTGGGCTTCCTCTGAGCACCGAGCACCAAGCACTGAGCTCACCTCCTGGCCCCAGCGCCAAGTGCCCTGGGTCCTAACCCTTACCCTCTCACCACGCCCACTCTATCAGCTGTTTATGAGCTGAGCTGGACTCTGCCCCCCTCCCCTAGAAGCCTGGGTCCTGGGCCCCACTCCCCAACCCCATCTCCGTCTCCGTTCCCTGGCTCCAGCCGGTGACTTCCTGGCTGGCACTGACACCCCTCACCTGAGCCAGGAACCTGTGCCCAATCCTATTCTTAGCTCCTGGCCCACGCCCCTATCTGATCTTGTTACACCCCAGTGTCTCCCTTTAGAGCCAGCCAGAGCACCTGAAAAGTCCTTGTAATGCTCCCACCTCCCCTGCATGCACCCATACAATAGCACCAAGGCCCCAGAGGTAAAAATCGCCAACTGGAAACAGCCCTGTCCACAGCAAGACCTCAGTGGGGACAGTCCCAGTGACCCCCACATGATATGTGTTGAATGGCGGGCTGGCTGAGGAAGGGCCTGGGGGTAAAGAGGCAGGCACACAGGGACCAGCTACCAAGGGACGGGAACATCTTGTCCCCACCTGCCCCACCTCCCATCCAGGGGCCCTGCAGGAGGGATCCGCAAGGCTGGAAGGAGGCTCTGACTTCAGGGACTGCTGGCTCTGACCATGCCCCACACTCTGTGCAGGCCCCAGCCTGCGGCCCAGACAGGGAGTGAGGGCAGGCCTGTAGCTTGTCAGCCCACTCCAAGGGACACAGAGCAAAGCGGCTCTGAGTTCTGGATCCCCAATGAGGAGCACATGTACCTGACAGCACTCCCAAACCCCTTCCTCATTGCACCAGTGGCCTGGCAAAGACCCCAGTCCTGTTGGGCTCCCCATTCTACTGCCAGGGCAGGAAGGGTGCCCCCAGAGCAGGCAGGCACTGGGGACACAGGGCCACAAGAGTCCTGGGGCTCACAGCTGCCCCTTGGGGCCCAGCCAACCTGGAAGCCAGGGATGTGGCTCCACCTGGTGACTACATAGCACCACGTGCCACCAGGACTACCAGGACAAAGGGTACAAATTCCAGGAAACACCCCCCCCCACCATCGACCTAAAGAACAGAACAGCCTGGAGGGAAGTTTCCACGTTTATTCAATCCTTCTGCTGCCCTTTTGAGGCCCGCTGGGCTGAGTGCCTTTGAAAGGCCGGTGGTCCGTCCCTGTTAACGCACATCTGCACAAGATGCAGACAGGAAACACAGAATGCACTGCTAAGGGCTCAGCGGCAAAGTGCTGGTGGAGCACCAGTGCTCAGCAGGAGCAGGCCGTGCCACTGGAGGAGCTGGTGATGCCAGGCGCCGTCTTTGCTCTCCAGGGTTGGCCTCCTGTCACTGGAACCACCACCACCCTCACCAGAATGGCAGGGGTGTGGCTCCCAGGGGCTCACACTGGGGCAAGTCTGCCCGGGCCAAAAAGGCAGGCAGCTTCCGTGTGGCCTAGAAATGCGGGATGGGCAGTCAGAAAGCCTCTGTGGCTGTGCCCCAGACTCAGACTCTCATCCTGTAGGTGTGAGCCAAATGTCCCTCTCAAAGCCCAGAAGCCCGGGGGGGGGGGCCGGGGGGTGATCAAAGCCAGTCCCCAGCCCCACTGGAAGGCACAGGTTGGCAGAGCAGAGGGCCTGGGCCACAGGCCCACCTAAGAGGCAGGGAACAAGGAGCCACACAGCAAACACAGCCAAGGGGGTTTCTGGGAAGCCCTCCTGCGTCCTCAGGCTACCGTACCGTGCTGCCCCTGGCAGACTGTGCTGGGGCTCCCGGAAGTCAGAGAGAGGCACGCCCAGCAAGAAGAGGAACCACAGGGCCGGGGGACTTCCATTCCCTTTGAGTGCTGGGCAAGCTCTGCGCCTGGGTGCCCTGGGGTCCCTCCCCAGGGTGCACAAAGGAGAATGTGACACTGCCAGGCCGCACAGGGAACACGGGCCCTCCTGGGCGGCCTCAGGCGCCGCCTGGCCGCTCAGCCCACGGGCTGGGCCATCTTGGCGTGCAGACTCTGGTGGGCGATGAGGTGGGCGCGCTGCTTGAAGCTCTTGTCGCACTCGCCGCAGCCGAAGGGCCGCTCGCCGGTGTGCACGCGCCGGTGGTCCAGCAGGTAGGAGCGCAGCGAGAAGCTCTTGCCGCAGTCGCTGCAGCCGAAGGGCTTCTCGCCCGTGTGGATGCGCTGGTGGTCGGCCAGGTAGGCGCTGCGGCTGAAGCTCTTGCCGCACTGGGAGCAGGAGAAGGGCTTCTCGCCCGTGTGCACGCCCTGGTGGCGTACCAGGTCCGAGGAGCTGCGGAAGCTCTTGTCGCACTCCAGGCACTTGTGCGGCTTCTCGCCCGTGTGCGTGCGCTGGTGCCGCGCCAGGTCCGAGCCCCAGCGGAAGCGCTTCCCGCACTGCCCGCAGCTGTGCGGCTTCTCGGCCGCCAGGTCCCGGAACTGGCGCCGGCGCGTGGGCGGCCGCCCCCGGCGCGCGCCCACCACTCGGCCCAGGGTCTCCCTGGGCCGGTTCTCACTCTCCCAGGCCTCAGCCTCCTCCCGGCTCCAGGACACAGTCACGTCGCCGCCCGCCTGGCCCGGCGGCGGCGGCAGGGTCACCGCCTCCTCCAGCTGCGACCTCTCACTGTGGCTTTTGAGTCCCAAACCTGCGAGGCAGAGGAGGCACCTCCTTCAATCCCGCTAGGTTCTGGGGCCCGAGCGGAGGGGAGGAAGAATCGCGGCCCAGGTGAAAGCTGCCCGGCTTTCGGGTCCAGACAGCCCACGCCTCAGCTTCCTCATCTACAGAATGAGGATGGTGACAAACACTGCAGAGAAGCGGTTCTGAGAAAGCCTGGAGAACTCCTGCCGCGCTGACCCCTCGGTGGAGGCCCGTGCTAATAATCATGAGCCCGGCAAGCTGCCACCTAACCCAACCCCTCGCCTTCCGCACGGGATGCAACTTCCCACTCCGAACTCTGAACCCTGGCTATTCAAACTCCAACATGGAACAGATTCAGGTGATTTTGTAAATTGTCCCAACCCTCAGTGTGGGAAACTGAGGAACCAGGTGGCTTCTGTGCTTCCCCTCACCGCACAGGCTCTAGCTCTCCAAACTCCAGGGCACAAAACCCATCTGGATAGGGCGGGGAGGGGAGAGCCGGTCAGGGACCTGGGTAAGGATGGGGAGGGAAGGAAGACTAGGATTCCAGCAAGATTTGGCGATTTGTCCGGGTGGCCTGTCAAGACCCCCAGGGCCCTGAGCACTTACTCAGGGCAGTGTTCCGGGAGTTCTCCCGCTTTATGTCCCAGAAGAGATCCCTTTGAGCAGGGTCTAGGGTGCCCCATTCTTCCTGGGAGAAATAGAATGGGATGTCTCCCAATGCAACAGGTCCCTAGAGGGGGTGAGAAAACCGGGCTCAGGGTCGCCTTGCTCAGGACTCCCAGCAGCCGTGGGCAAGGACAGGATGGGTTGGATGAAAAGGCCTTGACGGGAAGGCCAGGCTCAGAGAGGACAAAGGGACTGGCAACTCACGTGGGCCCCAGAGGCAAAGCAGGTATCCATCGTCTCTCTGGCATGACCCTCTTTAAGAAGAGTAGGCAGCTGGGCTGAAGGAAAACAAAGGAGCCTCAAAAAGGCCAGCCCAGGTCTGAGACTCAGACCACATGGCGTCCTGGCACCAGCACACGGGCACACACTCTTGGGCCGCACGGGCTGGAAAGACCCCACCTGCTACCCTTAGGGCAACGCCAGTGAAGGTGCCAGGCCCCTGCCCAGCCACTCTGCTGCCTACAGGGACAAAGGCTTACTCACCACCAAGGCCGTGCTGCTCCTGGGGTACAGGTGGCCGGCTCCGTGTCCCCGCCACAGATTGCTGAAGTGCGGCCTCAGGTTCCACCTTCTCTGAGGGCACATCCTGTGCAGGAACCACAACATGCTCATCAGCACCGAGACCAGACCGGGGGAGACAGAGTTTAATCCCTGGGAAGGAGACATAGGACACGTGCCTTAGGATGCTGGGGTGTGGAGAAGGAGAGCAACATGGAGCCCAGGAAAGCCCAGAGATCATGACACCAGGTGGTGCTGTGTGCTGAAGGAACTCCCCAATCAATCACGACACAAAAACCAGCCACCAAAGGCCAAAGTCATGACCACTCAGCACGGGCAGAACCCCACACCCTGGACACTCATTAGCACCACCCCAGATGCTTCTAGTGCAAGGACCCAACACCCCACAAGACAGTAGATGCCCATGGACAGCTCCACCTTCTTACCCCCCTCTGGTGCTCTACCTGTCCATATCGCTGTGTCCCCAGGGCCTGGCCTAGAGCAGAACATGAATAAACATCTGTAGAACCCACATGAACTAAAATCTCCTTTCTGGACCATTCCCACTTTGGTCCTACTGCTGCCCTCCAAAACCACCAAAAAGAAACACTTTGCTCAGCGTCTTTCTGAAAGGCAACCTGTATACACACTTCCTCAGGCCCTGTGTCTTCCTGTGAGCCCCCTGGAAACCCTTCTCTAAGGAGATGGCCACCTCTCTTCAGCCCAGGTACCATCCAGGTGCCCCTCAGTGCAGGGGGCCCCTCACCTGCGGCCAGGATTTCGCTGGCTGCTTCTGTAGGTCCTCCACCAAGGCGACAGCTTCCTCGCCACTCCTTGGGCGCTGCTCTCGCATCCAGCCCTGGATCTCCCCAGGCAGCACTGTCAGGAACTGCTCCAGCACCAGCAGCTCCAGGATCTGCTCCTTGGTGCGCAGCTCGGGCCGCAGCCAGCGGCAGCAGAGCTCCCAGAGCTGGCTGAAGGCCTCATGAGGACCACGCACATCCCCGTAGCAGAACTGCCGAAAGCGCTGGCGGCAGGCCTCTGAATCCCTGCTGTCATCTTGCTGGGCAGATTCCTGCTCCCAGGAGGAATCCTCCACCTTCACGATCAGAAGCCCTTCTCCCTCCCCAGGGGCCTGGTCCTGGGGCTCCAGGGGGGCTGCCATTCCCCTGGCCCAAGGCTCAGGGCTGGTGGGCCTCAACCTGGACCCCAGAGCCTGTCCTTTCAGTCTCCCAGAGGGATCCCCTGTGGCAGCTGGGCTGGCATTTGGACGTGCACTCCTGGAGAAAGAAGAAAATTGCAGAATTGGGGGTGGGGTGGAATACATGACCAAACACCAGCCTGAAGTGCCATCTGGGGACGGCAGTACTCATCCTTTTGTAGCCCTCAATCCTTTTTCAGGCTTTCATAGAATGCATATGACTATCTCTCCTACTAATACAGGCCCATAACCGCTTATCTCAAAAGTCTGAAATCCAAAACCCGGATTTTTCATGACTCCTTTGACACAAAACTTAATGTCATTCATTTGGCAGTACCACCTGACCTACTGATGTGAGCATATTTATAATCTTCATTTATCCCACTTAATATAAACACTCATATGTTTCATGACAGAAATTTTAACATACTTGTTCAGTTTATAAAAATTCACCAAGCTATACTTACAATGTGGTTTTCTGTATGTATATTATACTTCAATAAAAAAAGTTAATGTGTTTGATTATTGAGTGTTGCCACAGATCACTCTGAAGGTATCACTTGATATACCATATGTGCACTGTATTCTTTCTCAAATCTGAAAACTTCTGAATTCCAAAACACATCTAGTCTTGGTGTGGGGGAGGGAGGATGTCAGAGAAGGGCTCACAGACATCATCCAAAGCCATTTATGCACAGATATATGTGAATGTATGACACACATTTATAATTTACAATGTTACTCTTCCAGTGGTTCTGAAAAGTGTACTTTGGAATTTGGGGTTTTTTTAGTTTCAACAATAAATTTAATACAAACCATCACAACAAAAAAGAGAGCGGACATTTAAACAATATAGAAATATATAAAAGAGAAACTCTCCCTTCCTTAACGCAGTTACACCCCCGCAATTAACATTCTGACATGTGAAGTCCCAGACTGGGATGGAGAATCTGCCAAGGCGACATGTGGCCCTCCAAATCCCCAAGCGCAGCCCCTCTACCGAATCCAAACTTCACAGAACAAATCCCTTAAAAAGATTTATTCTGTAAAATTTGGATTCAGTCAAAAGGCCGCACACCCCAAAGGCCATGCTTTACTAAAAACGTTATCCATAGAAACAAAGAAAAATATGTGCTTGTTATGTTTTTACATAAATGAGATCTATTTTGTCATTTGCTTTTTCCACATAGCAGTGGTTCATTAGCGGCACCATGCGCTTCCCGGTACCGATGCGCTTCAGTTTCTGAACGAAGACCCGAGGGATGCATGCAAGTTTCCAGTTCTCTATTATACACTAAGCACTTTATTAATTCTGCTGCTCAGACCCCTGGAAGATACGCACGCCATTCTCATCCTCCAGTGACGGAGAAAGAATTTCCTTGGAGAGGATCAGGACTCACCAGGGTCGCTCGGCAGGACGCGGCAGGCGGGAACGCTGACCCGGCAGGAGCCCCGCGCAGTCCCCAGCAGCCTCGCCTGCGCGGAGCTGAGGGAGCAGCGTCACGCAGGGGTGTCTGCCCAGGGATCTAGCCGGCAAAGGGGCGCGGGGGCCACCCGGCACTTCCCAGAGGTGCGCGTCCCCTCCGGCCTCCACCTAAGGGCACTGGCCCCGACCGCCTGATCCTGGCGCTAGACCGCTTAGCCCGTCTCCGCCCCCTCCCACGGCTGCCCAGGCGTTCCCAGTTCCGCCGCCAGGTTCTGGTACCGGAAGTCCGCGCGCAGCTTGCCGGGGAACTACACTGCGCATGCGTCCCGGCAAGTATTTGGAACTACATTCCCCACAAAGCCATTCGTCAATTGAAGCTGGCCAATGAACGTGAAGACCTTTCAGGCTGGCCAATCAGAAGGCAGCTACGCCAAATGAGCCACACTCATACTCCCTGATGAACCGCGGAGTTCTGTGACTTGATTTTGTTGTGAATTCCTCTGTTTCTGCTTTTCTTTCACATTTTTCCGTGCCTCTGGCTCCTAAGCGACAAAATGGGGACGCCAAAGCTGGCCTGACGAGCGGAGACGGCGCCTGGCCCCGCCACGAGTGGGGCGCTCGCTCCGCCGGAAGGGATGTACCGCGTGGACTGCTGCTTCCGCCTCATTCTCTTTCCGCTCCAGGCAGTGGGTTAAGGGCCGAGAGGCCACGGGGCGGGAGCTGGAGCTCTCGCCGGGGAGACTAGTTTCCAGCCTCGTGGGCCCCGCATCTCCGTGGAGCTTCTTTCGAAATGCAGTCCAGTGAGGGGCGCGGAGCTGGGCGGAGTCCCGCGGTCTTCTACCTGCACCTTCGTCTGCGCGGAGCTGAAGAGCGACGGGGTCCTGGGACCCGGTGGGATCCAGAGCAAGCCATGTCCAGGAATCTCCCTTCTATACACAGTAAGACCCACTCCCACCTTCTCCACGCCTTGACCCGAACAAGGTCTCAGGCTCCAGATCATTTTCTGAAAGGGAAAGAGCTAGCTTGTTTTGCTTTGATTATGCACGTGTTAAATGCTTGGAAAAGAAGATTAAGAGACTGGCAAATTATGAAGGTATCTCTTTTTCTTGCTATCCAGAAGGCTAGCTCCTTTACTCTCTGCTCAAATGCCACCCCCTCAAAGAGGCCTTCCCTAACCCTCTGCCTTATTTTTCTTCCTAACGTTTATCACTATCTGATATTATATATTTGTGTAATATTAATATTTGTCTCCCACTACTCGATGATAATTAGTTCCCTGAGGGCAGACACCTTTTATTGCCCTACCCCCAGCACCTAGAATTGTGTCTGGCACATGGTAGGTGCTCAGTAAATATTTGAATGAATGAAGGTGAAACCAACATTCCTTTAGCCCAGAGTGGTGGCGAGAGCCTGTATAGTCCCAGCTACTCCGAAGGCTGAAGCAGGAGGATCACTTGGGCCCAGGAGTTTGAGCTTGCAGTGAGCTATGATAACGCCACTGCACTCTACCTGGGCAACAGAGTGAGACTCTGTCTTAAAAAAAAAAAAAAAAATTCCTCGTACGACCATCTAAAAATAAGCACAATAAGTATTTTAGTTTGTTTTTACAGTTCTACGTCTGTGAATACATTTAGAATATGAATCAAGAATCACTCTATAATGAATGTTCAGTTGACTCAGTAGTATATCAGGGATATCTTTCCACACTATGTATAAATAAAATTCATCAGTTTTGTAAGTTGCATATTATTTCATAGAATGAAAGTTCCCATGTTTTATTTAAAGTCCCCCACCCTTGGACATTTAGATTGTTTCCATTTTTTCTCTACTTATAGATGTGCTTCTACATACACCTTTGTGCATTTACTTGAACATTTCCTTGAGAAAAACTAGAAATGGAATTGTCAAATGAGCTTTGCGTATATATTTACGAACTGTTCTCCAGAAAGAATGTAACACTTTGCACTTCCATTTGAGAATCAAATGTTTGCCTTCCTCTATTCCCCAAATTTTGCACATTTACAGCATCCAGCGGTCGTTGAAGTCAGCACAGTTTCATTGGGAAACAGCTTGACGTACCTTCCCCATAGTTTATAGTAATGGGTATTAAATGTCGAAATCGTGATAGTTACCATGTGTAGAGAGTTTACATGTCAGGCACTGAGCTAAGTGCATTTCTCACTCATTCCATGTAGCAGCATAGTGGGGGAAGTTCTATGGTTATAGTTATAGATTGCATTTCTTTGATTTCTAGGGAAGCTTAATGTGCTTTCTATTTTTCAATTATCATTGGCTATTTTTATTTGTCCTTTTGTGAATTACCTATTGTTTCCTGGTTTTTCTATTGGTATATTCTTTTTTTTTTTTTTTTTTTTTTAGAAATAGTCTAAATGCGTTGCCTGGGCTAGAGTGCCATGGCGTCAGCCTGGCTCACAGCAACCTCAAACTCCTGGGCTCAAGTGATCCTTCTGCCTCAGCCTCCCGAGTAGCTGGGACTACAGGCATGCGCCACCATGCCCGGCTCATTTTTTCTATATATATTTAGTTGGCCAATTAATTT
>CAUYRT010089880.1:0-49835 GCA_963574885.1 Lepilemur ruficaudatus
TGGGTTGTTTCCATGACCTAGCAATAGTGAATTGTGCTGCCATATACATTCGGGTGCCATAAACATTCGGGTCTTTATAGTAGAATGTCTTGTGCTCTTTTGGGTAGATGCCTAATAATGCTATTGCTGGATCAAATGATAGTTCTAATTTTAGCTCTTTGAGGAATCTCCAAATTCTTTTCCACAAAAGTTGCACCAATAAAATTTTCGGAAGAAAAAATAAAATAAAATAAAATAAATTTGAAAAAATAGAAAATAAATAAATAAATAATTTAATTTGAAAATGGGAACAGTATATGAGTAGGCAATTCACAGAACAGGTATCAAAAGTGTTTAATAAAACACTGAAAAGATGCTAACCCTCACTATTAACCATATCAATGGAAATAAATTATCATGATTTGCTATTAATATTTGTATGCAAGAGCCGATAAAAATTTTAAAACTGATAAAATAAAATATTGGCAAAGATGTGGAACAACATGAAACATATGCCTTGCTGGTGATTATTTAAATTTGTTTAACTATTTTCAAGTTATTGATGTATCTTTTAAATTTGAAGATGCACATTCTCCATAACCCAGTAAATCTATTATTAGGTTGTGTGCCTAGGAAAATTCTAGCATAAGTGCACAGGAGACATATGCTATATTGTTCTGTGCAGTATTTTTTTGTAATATCAAAAACTTTAAACAGCCTAATTATTCACCAAATAGGAAATAGTAAATGTTTCCCTTTTTTTAGCTTACATTTTGATAGATTTAGGGGTAGAGTGGTTTGGTTTACATGGATGAATTGTACAGTGGTGATGGATGGGTTTATAGTATACCCATCATACCAATAGTGTACATTGCCCCTGATAGGTAGTTTTTCTTCTCTCATCCCCCCCAAACTCCCTCCTTCTGAATCTCCAATGTCCATTTTCCCAATCTATATACCCCTGAGTACCTGTAGCTTAGCTCCCATTAATAAGTGAGAGCATGTGGTATTTGGATTTCCATTCCTGCATTATTTCACTTAGGACAATGGCTTCCAATTCCATTTAAGTTGCTGTGAAAGACATTATTTCATCCCTTTTATGGCTAAGTAGTATTTCATGGTGTGTATATACCACATTTTCTTTATCCACTTCTTGGTTGATGGGCACTTAGGTTGATTCCACATCTTTTTATTTTTTTTATTTTTTTTACATATCATGTCTTTACTCCATTTTAAGTGTACAATTCAATGATTATTAGTAAATTGACCAAGTTGTACAGCTATTCACATACCACACAATTTTAGGGGATTTCGTTTTATTGTAATTTTTTGTTATTTGTTTTGTTGTTTTGTTATTACTCTTCTATCACAATAAGACTTTTCATTCCCGTATCATTAGTTTTGAGACAGTCTCCACTCAAATCATTTTCTCTTTTTTTTTTCCTCTTCCAAAAATTTTATTGGGGGAAAACTACAAAACATTTACAGTAGAATGTTTACAGTCACAATTTGTAGTGAGCTGATTTCCCAAAATATATTACCACTCAAGTTGACTTATCTTGCTAGGAGCGAACACTAGGGAATTGGAGGGTGGGGGGTAAACCCACATCTGAGCGACGTGAGGGGGCACTGTGGAGGGGTGGGATATGTTTGAAAAGTAGTTGGGGAGCGGAATTTGGGGTCTCAATAGGGGAAAGGAATTCCTCAAAAACTGATTTATGTGATTAACTGTACACCTCGGTAAATTTACTGAAAATCATTTAATTGTACACTTAAAATGGAGTTTTGGTTGTATGTAGGTATAGTTGGAGCACTATGTATGTACTCTCTGGACTACTTTGACAGAGTAGGGTTTTGAATGTAACAAGATAAGTCAACTTGAGTGATTCCACATCTTTTTAATTGTAAATTTTGCTGTGATAAACAAATGGGTGCAGGTGTGTGTTTGGTATAGTGACTTTTTTTCCCTTGGGTGGATACCCAGTAGTAGGATTGCTAGATCGAATGGTAGATCTACTTTAGTTCGCTGAGAAATCTCCACGCTGTCTTCTATAAAGGTTGTACTAATTTACATTCCCACTAACAATGTATAAGCATTCCCTTTCCACTGCATCGGTACCAATTTGATTGCTTTTTTTACTTTTTAATAATGGCCATTCAGACAGGGATAAGGTGGTATCTCACTGTGGTTTTAACTTGTGTTTCCCTGATGATTGGTGATGTTGAGCATTTTTAAATATGTTTTTTGGCCATTTGTATATTTCTTTTGAAAAATGCCTATTCATGCCTTGCCCCCTTTTTAATGTGATTTTTTTTTCTCGCTGATTTGTTTGAGTTCCTTATGGATTCTGGATATTAGTCCTTTGTTAGATGTATAGTTTGTGAATATTTCTTCCCATTTTTTAGGTTCTATTTACTCTATTGATTATGTCTTTTGCTGTGCAGAAGCATTTTAGTTTAATTAAGTCCCATGTATTTATTTTTGTTTTTGTTGAATTTGCTTTTGGGGTCTCACTCATAAATTCTTTAGCTAGGCCAATGACCAGAAGAGTTTTTCCTGGATGTTCTTCTAGAATTCTTATTGTTTTAGGTTTTATATTTAAGTATTTGATCCATCTTGAGTTAATTTTTGCATATGGTGAGAGATAGGGATCAAGTTTCATTCTTCCACGTGTGGCTATCCAATTTTCCCAGCACCATTTATTGAATAGGGCATCCTTTCCCCAGTGTTTGTTTTTGTCTGCTTTGTTGAAGATCAGTTGGTTGTAGGCATTTGACTTTATTTCTCAGTTCTCTGTGTTCCATTAATCTGTCTACTTGTGTACTATACATTAGTTTAAATAAGCAGTTCTCAACCAGGGGTGAATTTTGTCCTGTAGGGATCACTTGGCAACATCTGGAAGCATTTTTGGTTCTTATCACTGGATAGTGGGTGCAAAGAATGCTCCATCACTTTGGTTACCAGTAAGGTAAGGGTGAGCATCTTTTCAAGTATGCTTTCAGTGGACAGAGGCTAGGAATGTTGCTAAACAACCTACAATGCACAGAACAGCCCCCTACACATAAAACAAAGAATTAACTGACCTAAAATGTCAATAATCCTAAGCTTGAGAAACTAGTTTAAATGAATAAGCTATATTTATATGTATCAGCATGACTATCACAAAAGCATAATATTAAGTACAAGAGAGTAATAATAAAAATATAGCTAATATATACAATTTTCAGAAACAAGCAAATCAATAGTATAATCATGTATTTGTTGTAACTTTTTAAAAAACAATCATGGAAATGACACAGAGACATTAGCAATGGTTTACTTTGGGAAGGTAGAGAGTAAAAGAATGTTAGTGGCATTTAGCTATTTATTTTTTATAAAGTAAATAATGTATGTGCAGCAAATATGACAAAATATCTAGTTTTATTAAATAGGGATGGTGAGTCCTTGAAACATTATTATAAAATTGTCTGTATCTATTGATACAGACAATATAAAATTGTCTATACTATCTTAATCTTCATACCATTTTAATGTTAAAAAATACTCAATTACTGAATTCATGACTTAATTTTAAAAAAGAAGCAACTCTAAAAATACCAAGGAAGGAAACTAGAAATCATTAAATAAAGCCAAAATCATCTTTTCAGAAATATGTAAATGAAATTATGTTTTGTTAAACTTAATCAAGAAAAAAAGAGAAAAGCTAAATTGATGGTAACTGTAAAAAGAAGATAAAACACTAGGAAGGTAGAGGGAGATTGTGATATTAATAATAAAAACACCACAAAAATAAAAGGACAAAGAATATGAACAATTAACAAAAGAAGAAATAAATATGCTATAATGTTAACTTGAGGATGGAGCAAGCATCATGTCAATAACCTATAATGTGCATTTAATAAATAATTGAAAATGTATACAAAGCAATTAAATATTACATAGTCATTAAAATGATGTTAAAATGGTTAAGGACAGGATTTTTTTAAATATAGGTAAAATACTTATAATATTAAAAGTGAAAAATAGTAAATGCAGGATGATCTTAAGTATATATTAATAAATAATTGCAAATTAAAAGTTAAAAAGCAAATATGCCTAAGTGCTACCTACATTTACCTGATGATGATAGGACCATGAGTGCTTTATCTTTGCTTCTAATTTTTAAGTTTTGTACTTTCAATGTTTTACTATATTCAAAATATTTAAAGCTGTATTATCAGCCATACCTATGCAACATAAAGTCTTATTATGACTGTTAATTTTTGACATTATCTTTATTCTGAACTGTAGAAAATCATTAAACTAAGTATAGCATATTATTTGGGAGGAGGACTTGAAAAATACAAAATCATCAAGTGTGATTCAGATGTTCATCCATGAAATGGTGGGTACCCTCATGTCCTCAAACTAGCAATAAAATGTATTACATGTTCACTATAAAATGTAGTATGTGTAAATAATGGAAAATGCATCTTCCAGGACAGAGAATCACTTTTATTGAGCAGCAGGAAATGGGCTCTGCTGCTCTATGAGACCAGCTTAAAAACTCTGTCACTGATACTAAAGACCCTTACTCGATGACTCAAGGAGCTGTGACAAGCTGTGGAATCACAGCTGTAGATCACTAACTAGTATAACCACCAGCAAAATGCTGCAGAAATTACTCTTCCCTTGATTTTTGGCCTTACCTTATCTCGATTCTTTCATCTTATCATCAAACCATATTAGTTTCCTTCGCTGTACCCTCTTTTCAGGCAATCTAATTAAATGTGTGTCTTTTCCCCAGTAAAAGGCATATCTCTGCTCCTCTTCTCTCCTATTATTTTCCCCCCTCCCATCCCCTACCCTTCTTTCTTCTTGTTATTTAAACTACAACTGTGCATCATCACTTAATGACAGGAACATTAGGCAATTTCATCATTGTGGGAACATCATAGAATGCACTTACACAAACCTAGATGGCACAGCCTACTGCTCCCAGGCTACAAACCTGTACAGCATGTTACTGTACTGCATACTGCACACAATTATAATACAATAGTATTTGTGTATCTAAATATATATAAACATAGAAAAGGTACAGTAAAAATACGGTATTATGATCTTATTTGACCACTGTCGTATTATCCATTGTTGACAGAAATGTTGTGTGGTGCATGACTGTATTATCTTGTAAGTATCTACTGGGCATTTACAATATCCCAAACATTTCTCTATGTGCTTTATATGCACTACTAATTCCATTCTTTGATTAACCCTCCCAACAATCTTATGAGATAAATACAATTGTTTCTTTCCTTTCAAGTGAAGACACTGAAATACAGAGTTTAACATCCTTGCCCATGGTCACAAAGGTGTTAGGTGACAGAGATGAGTTTAACTAAGATACAGAACTATGGGGAAAAAACATGTCTGTCTGTGGTGAAGATGTGATTCAATTTTTTTCGCCACCTGGCTCCATGATTCCTGATGTCCAAGGTACTAATTAGTATATTTGCTGTTTACAAAAGAAAAAAATCTGCAGAAAGATGTTTCTTTTGATGTTTTTGCCCCCCTTATTTCCCATCTGTTACTGTATGCTTAGGTCATAGTTCTGAAGTCAAGATCCTTAAGCTGGTTCAACAGAGTCTAACATTTATAACTTAATCTAATGTATCATCTCTAATGTCCTTCATCATAGGTACAGTAACAATCCTGATAAGGACTATACAGATTTAGGGTGAATCAGCCTAACCCATACTCTGCTTAGTCAAGTAAGCATAGCTATAGGGTTGACATCAACTGCTTACTGCTTATGATCCCCAAATTATAGATTCTAATTTATGCTCCCAAGTTGGCAGGAGTTATTCATTTTCTAAAGTTCAACTTGCAAATTCCTAATTAATCTGACTTTTGTATGCAAGATCACTGTGGTAAATATTAATGGAAGGAAAGCACAGCACAGAAGAGATCTTTATAAGTCATTTTTCTTCCCCAAAACTTGGTATTATGTGTCTTTTACACTTTAGGTGCCCTGGTGGGTGTGTATTTGTATCATATTGTGATTTAAACTTGCATTTGGCTAATAACTAATGACATTGAACACTTTTCATGTGGTTATTGCTATGCGAATTGTCATTTTATAAAATGTTGGCTCAAAACTTTTGCCTATTGGGTTGTTTGGCGTATCAATTTGTAGTTGTTTTTACATATTCTGGATATGATACATATATTCTGGATATGATAAATAACTCAAATACCTTTTTCCACTCTGTGATTTGCCTTTTCACCTTTTTAAGAGTATGTTTGAATACCATCAAATTCTTTAAAAATAGGGGTTCTTAATTTTAATGTAGTTCAAGGTGTTTTTCCTACCTTCTTAGATCTTTTTGTGTTCTATATTTAAAAAATAGATCCCAAAGGCATCCTATGTTTCCTTCCAAATGTGTTATTATTTTACCTTTTATATTTAAATGAATAATCCATCCAAAATCAGATTTATACTGTGTACAGTACAAAGATAAAGATTATTTTTACCCATATAGTTATTGAGTTGACCCAAAGATTCTCCTTTCCCCACAGCACTACAGTGACACCTTTGTAATAAATCAAGTGACCATATATGTGTGAATTTGTTTCTAGACCCTAAATTCTGCAGTATTCTTGTCCAAGATACATGACTCCAATCTAACCATGAAGAAACATCAAACAAAAATGAAGAGACATTCTACAAAATAACTAACCAGTATTCTTCAAAAGGGTCAAGGCCATAAAAAAAAAAAATAAGGAAAGACTCAGGAACTATCACAGATTGAAGGAGACTAAGGAGACTTGACGATTAAATGCAATGTGAAATCCCGGATTGTATCCCGAAACAGTGAAAGGATAGTAGAAAAGACCAGTGAGGCCTGAGTTAAGTTTGTAGTTAAGTTAATAATATCATACTGATATCAATTTCTTGGTGTGGATTAATGTACCGTAGTTGCACAAGATGTTAATATTAGTTAGACTGGATGAAGAATACACAGGAATCTCTGTATTTTCAAAAAACTTTTTCAGTAAGTCTAAAATAAAAATGAATAATAAAATCTGATGGATTTTCTTTTCTTACCCCTTAAAATCCCTCAGAATCATGCCTAATTTTTCTTTTCATTGTGTTTCAGAATATTAGTTTTTATAAGTTGTTTTCTGTTACTGTTGGTGCTTTTCTGGAACATCTCATGGTCTATCTTTTTTCTTGTAATAAAAATAATAGTTCCACTATCCCCAAATTTATCCAGAATCTCTATCTTACTATCAAAAGTTTGAAAACCTGTTTCTCTCTTTTCCAGAAAACAGAACACATACATATTGCAGCAGGAGATCTCAGTCTATAGTGTAATCTGCATCTTTTGTTGCTAATCTATCCAGAAGATATCAATTCTATCTCCTCTGGTATTAGTAGATATTATACCTGGAAAGTGTCTCTCTATGTGAGTCTTTTTTTCATTAATCTTAACTCTTTTTAATCTGAAGATTTGTGTTTTCCTTCACTTTTTAGAAATTGTCAATTACATTTTAATGTGCTTACATTATATATTCTGAGGTTTTCTACGAATTCATCTTATTATTAAGTTACATTTATTTTATTTTATTACTCACTATTCCCTTTCCGGTAACTTTTTCATGTTACTCTATGTTCCTTTCTTACTATATCTCATTCTTTTTTGTTACTAAAGTACATCCCACATTTCTATATTTCCTGAATAATCTATTTTGCTTTTACAGTTGTTATTTTTTTTTATTCTGGTCTTTCTATTACTCATTGATAATTCTCCTTCTCTCTGGTGATTCTTGATTGTTCATATTATTTCTATATCATAATAGTAGTATTCTGGAAAATGGAGATGGAGTTCCTTGCCTGCTCTTGTGTGGATAGAGCTGGGTCCCTGGAAGCCTTTTCCACTGAAAGGTCACTTTAGGGTTTATATGCCTGTAGCACAATATCAGACTGAGCACTTCCTGAATTGCAGAGTGAGGAAGGCTTTTCTCTGAGGGCACCATGTCCACATTAGATGCTGTTAAAGAAGAATTCCTCAGGTTTTCCAAATAAGGATAAAATTCATTCTACCAGAGAGTCTAGTGATGGGAGTAAGTAAATGGAGTGATGGTGGAAGGAAAAGAGAGAAAGGAAAAGGAAAAGGTGTGGAAACTGACTGATTTAATTGCCATTCAGAAAGACCTTCTGTTAATGTCCACTTTTTGTTCCTCTTCCCACTCCTGAACCCATACTCATGACTAGGATTCTGCTTGAAAGAATTGCTGTCACCTCTACCATGGCGCTGGCTTCCACTGTTTGGTTGTGCCTATAAACCTTTAACTCACTTATCTTCTTCCAAAAACATCAACATTGCTTCAGTGATTACTTCCAATCTCCCTGCTATTAAAAGTTCATTTGCTTTTTCTTTTTTTTTGTATTTCTGTAAGTCTTTTCAACATAGTCTCAGAAGAATGGAGAGAAGTAGCCACTCTACCATATTAAACATGAAGCTTTCTAATATGCATCTGAAATCCCCAACTTCCATATGTATGTATTATGTGCAATGTACTAGAGGTTAAAGCAATAAATAATATAGATAAGGTGATTATAGTTCATTGTGAAAGTACAACATATCCAGAACACTGATGAAAGAGTAATATGAAAATATAAAGCATTAAGAAATTAAATCATATAAATCAAACATGAATCATAAACAGCAAAATGTAAAGGTAACAAGGCAGGTTTTTAACTTTTATTTTTTAAGATAGGCTATGTGTATCTTTCAAGAATGTGTTGAGCTGGCTGTTCACTGCAACACATTCACCATAAGGAAATTCCAATTCCTTGTTACACCATCCATGAGCAGAGTCATTACAAACAGGACACATGGGCCAGGGTGAGCAGAAACTGAACAATTTCTAGACCAGGGAGTTAATACCTTCTAATTTCTTTCCATTTATTGTTCTCCTTTGCCATTTAGCTTGTTGAAACGGATACATGAGTGAAAGTTGTGCCAGCTTAGAAATATCTGAGTATCATTTCTCATAGTGCTGCCAACATCTCCAACCCAGGTCTTTGTGTTGACCTCGGGGTGTTGTTACTCAGAATAATACAACACTTACACATCAATATATTAAGTGCTTTTGGAATGATAAGTATCTACCACAAAATTACTTGGCAGTTCAGATGGCAGAAGTTCTTCATTTAAAGATAATTCATTGGAAAAGATATGATGCGAAGTTTTCCAAAATTCCATCCAGGGATGAATCTCAGATCTAAACACACATACATACTAAAAAATAAATGAATGAATCTTGCATTTAAACACACACATACAACAAATGGAATTCATAATTATATAGTTTAGAACTGATCATTTATGAAGAAATTGATATTTAATGGCTTTATCAGTCTTATTAATGCTTCCAGCCTGTGATTGGCCTCCTGCGGTTTCTAACAAGCTAAAATCAATAGTGACCAACGAGCACCACAACAAATATAATTTCCTATTTTATATTATTTCTATAATCATCTAAATGGTTGAATGCTGACTGAATTTTGAATTTTTATTCAGTTGGCTTGTAAATACTTATCACCATAACTCAGTTAAGCTCTGGTGATTTAATAGTTAAGAAGAAGAAAAAAAGCATAAAAGAGTAAAACTTTCAGTGTTAAATTTTAAAAAACAAAGTAGGAGTAAATATTCTTGTGTCATGAAATTGCTAATTTTGAATTTTAAGGGAAGACATCAATTTTTATTCATTTTTGTCAATTCTCTATTAGAATTTGTAGAACTGTATAGTTGCACATTAAGAAAAATATTGATGCTTTATAACAATTTATACTTTACAATAGAATTTAATTGCATTCAGTTTTAAGCTTCACAATAAACCTATGGGGTAAATTCAAATATATTCATTTTAGACATGAGGAAAAGAGTTTAAATAACAATAGTTATCATATTTGTGTTTCAAAACCAGAGAAATTTTACCAGTTCCTGTACCAGTATTTATTCCTTCCTAAACTCATGTTGAAATTTAATCTCCAGTGTCGGCGGTGTTGAGAGGTGGGGCCTTTAAGAGGTAATGGGTTATCACAAAAGTGGCTTTAATGGCTTTATGAGAGAAGGAAGAAAGACCTGAGCTAGCACACTCACCCCCTCACCATGTGAAGCCCTGCACTGCCTTGGGACCCTGCAGAAAATCCTTACCAGCAAGAAGGCCCTCACAAGATGCAGCCCTGCAACTTTGGCCTTCTCAGCCTCTATGACTGTAAAAAATACCTTTTATTTATAAATTACCCAATTTCAAGTATTCTGTCCAACAAAATGGACAAAACACAAATTAAACTCAAATATATTCTCCATTATATTAAATTATCTTTATTTTTCATATCATTACCTGACATAAATCATCTCAAATCTATTTATTTTTCAGGCTCTGTCTGAATATTTTATACAACTTTAGTTAAATTTTCTACATACTATCCTGATGGAGTGAATGGAGCACAAGCTTTATATCATATGTTATAGCTCATGCTACACATAGCTAATTTTTATAGAAATGCTCCTATATAAATTATGCAAAATATAATCCATTATTTGTGGTTTTCATCCTTTGAATTCCAGATGGGTAATAATAAACAACTCCCTTCTCCAACTTTCCCTGATTATTTGTGGATGCCTTTTCTGGAACTATCATTATGCTTGTCCTATCAACATATAGTCCTCAAAAACTAAATTTATCAAAGCCACAGAAAATCTTTTTTGGTGGAAATTGCAACATCTGTTCTTGAATTTCTTCAGGTGTGGACTTTAAAAATAATTTGTATTGTAAGATTCTGGACCTTCAAATGAACCCCTGTTGAGGATATAGGAATGTTAAGAAAAGTTTTGACTTTGTCTGTAGGCACTCCTACAGCCCATCCCCATGAGGATGTTACCTTCTACCTCAGCAAGAAAAATTAGTCTTTTTTGCTTAATTTTTATGAAGTTTGTCTTTGCTCTCTAAACACCTTCTACTTAAAGTATGTAAAGTAATGAAACAATGTCTACACTTCAACACTTGGCAATGATCTCAACGTTCAATTGTCTTTATATGGTTCCAATAAAAATCTCTTTGAGACAACTCGTCTTCAGTAGAGATAATCTAGAAAAGGTGATCACCCTTTTTTTAATCCAGATTGTTTTTCATCACAGACTGGAAAAAGTTTATACTTCCTTGTTTGCCATAGCAAGACTTCCCTTTGAAAATTTCCAATTTCATCTCTGAAAATTATTCTCAGCTAAAATAAAATTCTCAAGTTATTTTGACACATAGTCATACATAGAGTGTTATATTTTTCTGGCATGGTTTTTCTCCTCATCTTTGTGAGACTTGAACATAGGAATGTGGTTCCAGATAGTTTGCATCATTCTACTCACAGTTCCAAGAGAACAGTCTCTTTTTAGTACTCTTGAACTATCAGAAAGAGAGCTACCTTTACTTTCCAATACATTCAAAGTAATTCTTAGACAAAAAACTTGGATTGGCCTTACTTGCGTTGTGCCCATTTCTGGACTGATGCATGGAAATAGGGGACTCTCATTGAAACTGTGGTCTCGTGATGATTCCTGTGGCAGGGAGGCAAGATTCAGTGATTATCTAACCAGGTGGAAGAGGAACAGTTCTCAGAAGAAATAGAGAAATTCTTCTATAAGAAAGAGGGAAAATAAGAATGAATAGGCAAAAACATTTGTCTACTCTACACAAACATCTTTCAAGGACCAATGAGTATCACCCCCGATATGATGCCTTCCCTACTTGTTCTCCTGATATATCTATGAAACAAATTTAAGTGAACATTTATCA
This sequence comes from Lepilemur ruficaudatus, assembly GCA_963574885.1. Lineage (NCBI taxonomy): Eukaryota > Metazoa > Chordata > Mammalia > Primates > Lepilemuridae > Lepilemur > Lepilemur ruficaudatus. The sequence continues at coordinate 11,828 of CAUYRT010089880.1, forward strand.
CAGCACAGTGTACTATTTTGTATATTGATCTGTCTCCCCCTCTAGACTATAGTTCGTTGAGGACAGAGCCCATATCTTAGCCATTTCTGTATGCTCAGTGCATAGATAGTGTTGAGCACAGAGTAAATCCTGAAATTGTTCCTTATGTTAGTAACATTAAAAGCATGAATTCCTCTGTCTTCTTCTACATTTGTTCATGTTCAGAAAAGAACATGCATGAAAAATTACTTTAGCACTGCAAAAACAATTCTTTGCAGAAATATGATTTAAATGTAATGGTTTTGGCTTTAAGCAATAGATGATATGAAATACATTTCTTTATCTTTTGTAGAAAAGCTCCTGATGACACAGTTAATGTTGATCAATGTTCTTACTGAAAAACATATCTGAAAGTGTATTTAAAATTTGACAGTGAAAATTAGTCTTCACATTCATTGTTCATGCAAAATATGTTTCTCATCCTCTGCTGTATTTCCTTTTGCTGTATAATGAGAATTCAGTAATGTCTGCTTCCATTTTGCCTTGACTGTCAAGCAACAAAAAGTTAAAATTTAAGCTTAATTGCCTTAGTCTAAGTTAGGGCATTTTTCTGGTGTAATTGTTTTCTAATCTAGTTCTCCAGTTTATTATGAGTAAAAAATCACCCAGGATCCTTGTTTAAAACACATGTTTCTAGGCTCTATGCCCTGAGATTTTGATCCGATTTGTTATTACCTTTTATGGTTTGAACTTTTGATCAATTCAGATATTGATAAGTAAATATGCATGTTTAATTCCCAGGAAAATATAGGAACAAAGCACCTTTCCAAATAAACAGAATGACAAAACATGATAATAAACATTAGTCAGTCAATCTAAAGGAAGGCAAGAAGAGAGGGACAAAGAAAAATAGATCTCCTTTAGGTAAAAGGAGAAAGACATCTTCAGGCATCAGAAAAATTTCCCCTATAGTGTAGTTTTTCAAGTTTTATTGAGATTTAATTGGCATACCAAAAAAATCTGCTTTGTTAAGAAGGTAGATCCTATGAAGTGTTCTTACCCTCTAAAGTATTCAGCTGAATATAGATTAGTACATGTGTATAAAAAAACAGTCAGAGATTAGGGAAAGAATTATTGGAAAGGAATGTAAGTAACATTAGCTCAAAAAAGATAAACCAGAAACTTATGAAGTTATTTATCTTATTTATCCCTTTAAGAGAAATATTCCTTTTATTTTTATATGGAATCTTTTACTTTTTTTGAGTTTGGTTTTACAAAAGCATGTGTGTGTTTTCCCTCCTTTTTTTTACACAAAAGGTAGCATTCAATTTATACTCTCTGAATTTTTTTTTCTCACTTCACAATATAACCTGGAAATCACTTCACATTAGTTCATAAAGTTTTCTTATTCTTTTTTATAGCTTCAGAATAGCCTATTTTGTACATGTACCATAATTCATTTGTATGTATGGGCCTTTAGGCTATTTCTATATTATAGTTTGCAAGTATATATAATACTACAATGCATAGTCTACTTATATTGTTGGAGATGTAATTGAAATGTAAATCCCTAAAAGTGAAGTTAAAAAATAAATATAAATTTAGGGTTTTTTCCTCTCCATAGCATTTGAAATATTTCACAATCACACCAGCAATATATGAGACTCTTTGTTTTCCCACAAATTTGCCAACAGAACACGCTGTCAAGTTTTTAGGTTTGTTTTTTTTTTTTTTCATTCTGATAGGTGAGAAATGGTATCTCAGTGTTTTAGTTAGTTTTCACTTCTATTGTTAGGATTGCAAAATATTGTTAGGATTACAAGTGAAAAATCTATTGATGTGTTTGTAGAGCATTTCAATGTATTTTGGTGAATTGTCTGTGTCCTTGTTCTCATTTTTGAAATTAGATTTTTGTTTATGATTTTACAGGGAGTCCATTTTCTATTGGATTTTTGGTCATTTTCCTTTTATTTTTAATGGCTCTTTATATGTTACAGATAATAGAAACATAAAAACATTTTTTTCAAATTTATTTGATCTTTCTTTAGTGTTTTTTCTTATCATGAAAAATTTTAATTTGTATGTCTGATTTATCTTTTGCTTGCCTGAATCTGGATTTAGTATCACAAGTTAGTGAGATTTCCTACGTTCAGCATATAATAATTCAGTTATGTTTATTATCAATATGATATGGTCTTATTATTTATTACGTTTGTAAGTCTTATCTACCTGGACTTTTTTTGTGTATATGATGTTAGGTAGGATCCAACGTATTTTTTTAAATAGCTAAATAGTAAAGATAAACCACAAAGTAATGAAATTGTTTGATCACAAACAGTGTGGGAACCAGAAGTAATATTACCAATCATGGGACTAATCAACATCACATGCCTGCTAATAGTATGTACTGTGAAGGACACAACATTACTTGTGTAGAATTTCTTCTAAAAATGGATAACCTTAAGCTAAACATGAAGATATATCAGATAACACAAATTGAAAGACATTATAAAAACAAAACAGAAACTTAGGCTGCAAACTTGAAAAATGTCAATATCATAAAAGGAAAAGAAAGGTGGAAATAGTGTTCCAGATTTTAGGAAACTAAAGATAGATAAACGCCATATGCCGTGTTTAATTCTGGAACAGATTTTATTTCAGTAAAAATTTTATAAAGGATACTGTAATAATAATGAGCAAGTTTTGAATATGGAATGTATTTAGATAACAGTATTATATCAATATTCAATTTCCTCAACTTGAGCATTTTATCTTGATTATTTAAGAGAATTTCCTTTTCTCAGGAGTATTATGCCAAAGTTTTTGAGAGTGCACAGTTATGATATCTGCAACTTATTCTAAAATGGTTTGGCAAAAAAATATTAGAAGGAAAATTGTATACATATATATGTATATATATAAACACAGAGGACTATATATATACACACGCGTATACATATATATAGGACTTTCTTATATTCTCCAACTTTTATGTTAAAATCATTCAAAACAAAACCTTAAATAAAAGTTTACCATATTATGAACAAAAAGAGGATGTCCACTGTTGTCACATGTGCTTACTATTTTTCTCAAAAGTCTTAGTTAAAGCAATAAGACAATAACAATAGTGAAAGTATAAAAATTTAAAAGAAGAAAATACAATTCTATCATTTTCGTATAAATAATTGTCTGCACAGAAAGCCTAAAGGAATATATATATAATTACTATATTTTATCAATCTGGATATTACATTTCCATAAATCAGCCACAATTCAAACATATTATTTTAAAAAGCATCATTCAAAATGGCAACAAAGTCAAAAAATACAAAAGATTATTTTTTCTCTTCCTTATGATTTTCTTTTTTTCCAATCCTTTTTAAATTTTTTTTTATTTTAGCATATTACGGGGGTACAAATGTTTAGGTTATGCATGTTGCCCTTGCCCCGAGTCAGAGCTTCAAGCATGTCTATCCCTCAGATGGTGCACACCGCACCCATTACATGTGTATATACCCATCCCCCCCATTTCCTCAACATCTGATGAATGTTATTACTATACATGCACTTAAGTGTTGATCAGTTAATACCAGTATGATGGTGAGTACATGTGGTGCTTGCTTTTCCATTCTTGTTATACTTCACTTAGTAGAATGGGCTCCAGCACTATCCATAATACAAGAAGTGTTGATCACCATTGTATTTTGTGGCTGAGTAGAACTCCATGGTATACATATGCCACATTTTATTAATCCACTCATGTATTGATGGACACTTAAGTGCACATATAGTAATAACATTCATCGGGTGTCAGGCAGGTGGGAAGGGGGAGAAGGGGATGGGTATATACATACCTAATGGGTGCAGTGCACACTGTTGGGGGATGGACATGCTTGAAGTTCTGCCTCAGGAGGAGCAAAGGCAATATGTGTAACCTAAACATTTGTATCCCCATAATACAGTGAAATTTTAAAAAATAAGGAAAATTTACACCACACACACAAAGAAACCAGAAAACAATTCAGAAAATGAATGAAAAATTCACTAAAGAGATTGACATATTAAAAAAACCAAATAGAACTTCTGGAAATGAAATATTTACGTAAGGGAATACAAAACTTGGTGGAAAGTTTTAAGAATAGACTAGACTAGGCAGGAAAAAGAATGTCAGAGCTTGAAGATAACTCTTTTGAATTAACTCAGTGAGTCAAAAATAAAAAACTAAGAATTAAGAGGAATGAACAAAGCCTACAAGAAATATGGGATTATGTAAAAGAGCCAAATATAATAATCATAAACATCCCTGACAGTGAAGAAAAAAATGCACAAGGGAATAAGTGTGGAAAACTTCCCTGGCCTTGCTAGTGATTTACACACCCAGGGACAAGAAGCTCAAAGAACACCTGAGGGATTCATTGCAAAGACACAATCACCAAGACACGTGGTCATCAGACCAGCCAAAGTCAACACAAAGGAGAAACTCCTTCAAGCCATGAGATGAAAACATCAAGTAAATTACAAAGGAAAACCCATCAGGCTAACTGCAGATTTCTCGATGGAGACTTTACAAGCCAGAAAGGACTGGGGCCCCATCTTTAGTCTTCTTAAATAGAACAGCTGCCAGCCTAGAATTTTGTATCCCGCAAAACTAAATTTCATATATAAAAAAGAAATAAAGAATTTTTCAGACAAGCAAACACTGAGGGAATTTGTCAAGACCAGAACTGCATTATACATGGATCTGCACAATAGACACCTATCAGTGTAAAACCAACCAAAAGCTCAGAGCTCATATAAAACAATAGAACAAGAGGTAAAACAAAGCAATAAGGTCCTACCCAACAGGATGAGGAGAACAGCATCCCACATATCAATCAATGTGACTGCCCCACACAAGAGATATTAGCTGGCTGAATGGATGAAAAAATAGAACCCTAAGTACCTGCTGTCTCCAGGAAACACATCTAACCCACAAGGATTCATAAAGAATCAATGTGAAGGGATGGGAAAAATATCCCATGCAAATGGAAACCAAAAGAAAGCAGATGTATGATTCTCATATCAGATAAAATTCACTTTAAATCAACAATAGTAAAGAAAGCCAAAAATCGCCATTATATAGTGGGAAAGGGAGCAATACAATGAGAATACATAAAAATCCTAAATATTTATGCACAGGCGTGCCCAGATTCATAAAGAAAACCCTACTAGATCTAAGCAAAGAGACTGTAATTGCTGGGGACTTTAATACCTCACTGACAGAACTGGACAGATCATTCAAGCAGAAAAAACTAAAGAAAGAAAGAAACACTGGACTTAAATGGGACTCTAGAACAAATGGGCCTAACAGACATTTATAGATCATTTTACCCCCAAACTACTGAATATACATTTTTTTCATCAGCACATAGAACATCCCCCAACTTTGATCATATCGTAGGCCACAAAGCATGTCTCAATAAATTTAAAAAGAAAATAGAAATTAAACCATGTATCTTCTCAGACCACAGGGGAATAAAATTAGTAATCAACTCCAAGTGAAACATTCAATTCTACACAAAGTCAAGAAAATTAACCTGCTATGCATGATTATTGGGTCAATAATGAAATTAAGATGGAAATCAAAAGATTTCTTAAACTGGACACCAAAGGGACACAAGCTATCAAAATCTATGGGATTCAGCAAAAGCCATCCTAAGGAGAAAATTCATAGCCTTAAATGCCTATATCAAAAAGACAGAAAGATCACAAATGAACAATTTAATGACATCTCTCAGGGAACTAGAAAAGGAAGAGCAAACCAAACCCAAAGCCAGTAGAAGAGAAGAAATAACTAAAAGCAGAGCAGAACTAAACAAAATGACAAACAACAAAATAATACAAAGTATCAATGAAACAAAAAGTTGTTTCTTTGAAAAGATAAACAAAATTGATGGACCTCTTGCTAGATTAGCCAGGAATAGAAGAGAAAGGACCCAAATAAGCTCAATCAGAAATGAAAAAGAAGATATTACAACTGATACTACAGAAATACAAAATATCATCTGTGAATAGCATGACAATCTCTACTCACATAAATTCCAAAATGTACAGGAAGTGGACAAATTCCTGGAAACACACAACTTCCTAAGACTCAACCAGAAGGGACAAAACTCCTGAACAGACCAATAATGAGCAAAGAGATCCAAACAGTAATAAAAAGAATCTCCCAATGAAAAATGTCTCAGACCAGATGTATTCACAGCCAAATTTTACCAGACCTACAAAGAAGAACTGGTACTCATACTGTAGAAATTATTCCATATCATCGAGAAGGAGACGATCCTCGCCCAATTATTTTACAAAGCCAGTAACACCTTGATACCAAAGCCAGGAAAGGACACAACAGAAAAAGAAAACTACAGACCAATATCATTTATGAATATAGATGCAAAAATCCTCAATTAAAATACAAGCAAACTGAATTCAACAGAAAAAATAAAATAAACTTTAAAAAATAAAAGAACTATATCTTTTTTTAATAAATTCTTGATCAAAATAAGTGGTAGGTATTCGAAAAAATATAGACACATTAAAGGCCAACTTCAATATTTTAGGGGACTACATGATATTTTGTTATTATTATTATATGTCCAAAATTGTGTCAAGTAACTTTACTTTGACTCTAACAGAAACTCTCAACAAGTAATTTTCTCCTGGGTATTGACCTAAGTGATAACGAGCCCCAAATTTTCCTAGACCTCAGAGATGAGTGGCTGACTTGCAAAAGCAAAGTAAAATTCTGTTTAGTTCTTCCAATGAGCACAATAGTGTATATAACCTGAAGATAGCAATTTAATGCCAGCTTTTATATCCTGGTTTCCTCCCTACTTGTGTCCATTCATGTAAATGAACATGAAGGCATGGGCATCCTCTAAGCAGAATAAAGTCATTCTAGAGAAAAAAAAAATGTGCAATTAAAATAATGTATGTGGGATGTTTTTGCAAGCCATTTATTTTCTTTCATAAACATGCTCCCTAAGAGTCTATTAACATCTTTGTATTTATAGACACCATCAAGAGAAGATAAACTGTTGGGTCTCCACAAAGATGTGATAAATGGTAGCATAGTTAATGATGAGAATGCAAGTCAGACCTTTTGCCATTTGTTTCAGGCTTTACTGCTTAGAAGTTTCAGCCTACAATCTTGCTAATATTCTTTGGTGATTAAAAGTATCTGCAAGGGACTAAAGATGATTTGGAGCAAGAGAGTTCAGAATATTGATTCTTCTTTAACCATATTTCATATTACCTCCTTGTTTTTGGTAATAGGTTGATAAACTCATGGCTAGTGTTATGAAACACTGTTTATGACTTTGATGCTTCTCATGAACATAATCGAATTGGTGGTAATTCTATCCAGATTAATGGTGAAAAAAACTTTTAAAAAAAGAGAAATGCAAATCAAAACCACAATGACATACCACCTAACCCCAGTGAGATTGGCCTCTATCAAAAAATCCCAAAACAACAAATGCTGGCGAGGATGTGGAGAGACAGGAACACTCTTACACTGTTGGTGGGACTGCAAATTAGTGCAACCTCTGTGGAAGAGAATTTGGAGATACCTCAAAGAGCTAAAAATAGAATTACCATTCGATCCAGCAATAGCATTATTAGGCATCTACCCAAAAGAGCAAAAGACATTCTATAATAAAAACATCTGCACCTGAAAGTTTATGGCAGCCCAATTCACTATTGTAAGGCTGTGGAAACAACCCAAGTGCCTGTCAATTCATGAGTGGATTATTAAAATTTGGTATATGTATACAATGGAATATTACTCAATTATAAGAAACGGCAGTGATCTAGCACTGCTTATATTTTCCTGGATTGAGCTTGAGCCCATTATCCAAAGTGAGATAACACAAGATCAGAAGAATAGGCTCCACTTGTACTTGTCATCAAATTGGTACTGACTGATTAACACTATGGTGCTCACATGGTAATAATATTCTCCAGGGATTAGGGGGTTCAGGGGGTAAACACACAACTAAAGGACACAGTGAGCATTGAAGAGGGGAAGGGTGTGCCTCTAACCCTCGCTGGAGAGGCAAAGACGTAAAATGTAACCAAAATATTTGTACCCTCATAATACCCTGAAATAAAAAAAATAAATAAATAAAGGAAAAAAAAGAGTTTGGAGAGGAGGATGATAGGGAGGAGCGATACTAATGTTACTACTATGGAATTTGCATGCCCAAGAAGTATCTTCTGTTTTTCCCTCAATTCCTGTAAATTTTACTTATATTGTCCTCAAACCCATCGTTTTGATTTTGAAATGTCTAATCAGTTATTTTTTACTCTTAATTCATTAATGACTCTTGATTCTAGGCTCTTTCTAGTCTCAATTCATAATCAACTGTAAGATCTTTATCTTTATTATGTCTCACCTTTTTTCCTGGCTTGCTTTTGAGACTTCTTGTGTTATTAATATTTTATTGGATTTACTTCATACAGTTTTGTTTGCTCACTTTTCACTTTGGTGATTTTCCCTCTCTCTAACACTTTCGTCTCCTATAAACATAGTGGATTTTGATTTACAATTGCTTACAGAATCTAATTTGTTTAATGTGTTTATGTGATTAGATGACATTAGCTTTATGCTATTTTGATTGTAAATAAAAGTGAGAAATAATGACAGTAGATATAAATACAAAAAAACTGCTCTTATCTTGAGAACATTCTCATTTAGAATTCATTTTTGTTCAGGTAATTGCCAATGACATATTTATTTGTCTTTCCCAGTGAGAAACAAGACAGTACAGAAAGGAAACTGGTGGGGGAGGAGTCAATATCAAAAATTAAACCATATTATTGAAGTGAGGAAGGAAGGGAAGCACAAGATATGGGAGGTGATAGCAAGATAACACCGAGTCCTTTTTCGTAGATGCAAATCTCCAACTCAGAGAAATTGAAAGAATTTGATGATTGTGTTGCTGAACCACTGTCAGTAATTTTGAACAAATCATGAAAGTGTAAGATGCCAAGAGACTGGAGAGTTGGATTTTGGAAATTATACATAGGTAAGATTTAACCTAGATGATTGAAAAGTTCAAGAATATCATATTGTGAATGATTTGTACATACTTAGAAGAGATCTTGGAGGCAGAAAAGGTCTGTGGGAAACAAGTCATACTAAATGAATCTTATGTCCTTTCTTGATGAGGTGACTATATAAGGAGAAAAGGGAATGCCCCAGATATTGTATCTCTCATTTTCAAAAAGTCATGTGACAAAACATCTTATAATGTCCTAGTCAATAAGAAAAGAAAATGAGAGCTGAGTATTAGAGTTAGGTGAATTAAACAACAGAAGTAAAGCAGTGTTGATTTATGTTACTCTGGAAAGAGTTACTAAAAGTTGTCTTATAGAGCTCTGTTCCTGACCTTACTCTCTTTAACATTTTTATTATTATTTGGATTAATATGCAGAAGGCAAGTTTATCATATATGTAACAGAAAGCTGGGAAGGGCAGTTAACATTTTGAATGACAAACTCAAGATTGTAAAAGATGTAGAATGTTTATTTAGAAAAAAACAGGATTTTATGAATATGCTAGAAAAATGGCAAGACCTATTTGTAAGAGCAGACTTAAAAGCATATAGAGTAGGCACCACCATCAAGAGAAAGAAGAGAAAGAAAAATGGCATTAAAATGATAATAAGAAATGTGATAGGTACACATGTGAAGTTCTGTGTTTAGTTTTGAAAATCAGAGACCTGAGAGAGAAACTTGACAGCAGTTCATAGCAAAAAAAAAAAAAAAAAAAAATAGATCTAAAAATTTTATTGATGACAAGTAGTCTTTGAGCAAACTAATACAACAAAATGAAACAAAGCAAAAATATAATGCAATCTTAGGTGGCACTAGTAAGAACCTGGTGTCCAGATCTGTAAAATCTGGGTAATAAAAATAATATCTTCCTCATAGGGTTGTTGCATGGATTAAATGAGAAAATCCATGTAAAATGCTTAGCACTGGGTTAAGTGTAAGACTTCAATGCATTAATTATTATTATTTAAAAGAAATATTATATTCTTGTTTTACTTGTGTCAAATCACATCTGGAAGAATATGTCCATGTGAGGCATACTGAGAAGGATAGTAATACTAGAACCAATATGAGAACTAGAGAAAACTTGAGGTGGGAAGATGAGATAATGGTAGTCTTCCGAAATATTGAGGGCTAGCAAAAAAGAATTAGATTTACTCTTCATGACTCCAAGCATTACCAATAATAGAAATAGGTGAAAGTTACAAGGAGACTCATTTTAGTTCTACTAGGGACAAACTATCTAATAATCAGAGCTATTCACACTTGGAATGGATTACTCAGGAGGTGGTGAGTTTCTTATCACTTGAGGTATTTAGGTTGAGGTTGGGTGACCACCAGGCAGGAAACTCTATAGAAGTATTCTTGCATGGGGTGCATTTATGCATTCATCCACTTATTAAGATCATCCTGAGATAAATAGTTAAGGAGAACCTACTATGAGTCAGCATTTTGATAAACTGTAGTGGACATACCTCTAAGGTTCTTTCTAAGTCAATGCGTGATTTTGAAGATCCAGGTCCACACAGTTCCTAACTTAGGATTTTTTGACTTTACAACAGTGTGAAAGTGATAGACATTTAGTAGAAACTGTACTTCAAATTTTGAATTTTATCTTTTCCTGGGTTAATGAGATGTGGTAGGATAATCTTTTGTGGTGCTGGGCAGTGACATCTAGCCTCAGCTCCCAGTCAGCCACACAATCGTGAGGGTAAACAACCGATACTTTACATTGCACTGTGCTGCCAGATGATTTTGCCCAACTGCAGGCTAATATAAGTGTTCTGAGCACATTTAAGGTGGGATGACCTATGATGTTGGGTAGGTTAGGTGTATTAAATGCATTTTTGAATTATGATACTTTCAACGTACAATGGGTTTATCAGGATGTAATCTCATCATAAATCAAGGAGTATCTGTAACTTAAGTTTTTACAGGGGACCACTAAGCTTCGTGTAAGGGCTATTTTTCTTAGAACTTACTGCCACTCCTCACTCTTAACAGCCCCAACATCGCTTACTGCAAAAGTAAATACCAGTTATACCATTCCATATTCTGTCCTAGATACCAATGCCTCATGAATCATGTAAAGTTGGAGGCTTTACCATTTGAGCAATGCCACTATTTTTTCCAGCTCAGCTGCAAAGCCAGAGGGACTATCCATAGTTTCCAATTCAGGCTTTGTTGCTGCTGTATGATGCTTCATGTTGAAACAGCATTTTCTTTTCAATGTAAACATTTTAGATATGCTGTGAGAAGATTTTAGTGTAGCAAATATACCAGAATAGCTGTGTCTAGCTTGCTAAGTGAAATCTTGTTTTGAAATAAACAAATAAACAAAGAAATTCATTCCCTGTAAAAGGGGAGCTAGCTAGGAAATCATATAAACAGTATTCACACCCTGTGCTCCAGATGAGGTGCTCTCCCTGCTGCTGTCAGCAACATTTGCTGCCAAATTCACTAACTGCTTTAGCCTGACCTTGAATGGATAAACAATATAATCTTCCATGCCATATCTCACCAGCCTCTGCTAGTCAAGAAAAGCATGCCTGTTTCATAATTATGTCACAAAAGCATCTTGCTGTACCAGAACAGCAAAGTACTTGAATTAACAAATGCACTTGTCCAAGACTTCCTAGCCAACAAAACAAAATAAAATAAAACCCCAAACACACTAGAGAAAAGCAAGGCACTGGGTGATCACAGCTACAGAATGCCTTAGTACCAACAGCATAGCATAGAGGTGAGAAGATTGTGACAAAAATAATTGGTGGAATGTAAGCATAAGAAACAACTGGGAAAACTTTATTTCCAAAGAGAAGAGGGAATTGAAAATAAAATATTAGTGTGTATTCTTTTATAAAGGGTAATAAATTTTTTAATAAATTTAAGAAAATTAAAAAGAGTGTAAAACATTAAAATAAATATGAAAGATTGTGATAAGTTCATATCCTCCCTTCCCACCCCACCTTCAGACCATATTCTATACAGCACACACATAGGTAGTAAAATAATGGCAATTATCATTCTTTTCGACTTGCTTGGAGTAAGTTGTCCCTTGCCCTGGTTGAGTGACAATTTGCAAGTCTGTTCTAATATATTTTTTAAAACCAGATCTACATTCATATCCATTCAGCAACATCTGTAATTTCACCATTTATACAAGAGGCAGCAGTGTGAAAAGGTTATCCATTTAGAAGAATACAAATAAGTCAACAAAGCAGAACTTTCTAATATAAAGCCAAACAGGATGGCTTCTTCTGTCCCTTGTATAAAGTTCTGAATGATGCCATCATTCTGTTTCATAGGGAGTATTAGAATGATGTAATGGAGGTGTCTTTGGTGAGGGGTGGAATGACTAGTACAACTTTGCCTCTTTGAGTGAATGGTAAACAAACAGAAGGGAGTATAATCAGTCATAGCTACACAGAGTTTCATGGCCAACAGAGATGAGAAATGTTAATGGTTAAAAGGTCATAAAATCACATGACATGAAGATCAGCACTGTGTATTTTTCACCCCCAGAAACTGTAGGATTACCTGATGAGTTTTAAAAGGTTGATGGATGAGATTTTTTAAATGGGTCTTGATTTAAAATATCAAAGAAAATAGAAATACTTACATAAAAATACATAAAACACTTGAACAAATAATTCACAAAAATACAAATCGGTGGTAAATATCTGGGGAAAAAAACTCAGCCTCACTTGAGGTCTGCGGTGAAAATTGAAACAAAAATGGGATATTGTGAGGTGACACAAGACAGGAAGAATGGGCCCCACATGTATTCGCCATCAAATTGGTTCTGACTGATTAACTCTATGGTGCTCTAATGGTGGTGGTGTTCACTAGGGATTCGGGGAGAGGGGAGTAGACCCACATCTGAGGGATGTGGTGAGCACTATGGAGGGGAGGGGCATGCTTGAAATGTAGTTGGTGAAGGATATTAGGGGTTTCAATAGGGGGAAGGAAATCCTCTAAAATTGATGTATGTGTTTAGCTGTACAACTTGGTAAATTTACTAATAATCATTTAATTGTACACTTAAAATAGAGTAAAGGCATGATATGTAAATTAAGAAGTGTTCGTCATGATGCTTTAGCATATAATCTTCCAGAGATGTTTCAGTATATGTATAGATGTAATATAGAAGATAACAGTGTATATTCATAAAACTGGAGTTATATGCTCAGTTGGGAAATTACTTTTGTACTCAATGACCCATGTACATCTTTTCATAACAATAAATATTTGAAAAAAAAAGTAAGGACTTATCTATGAAATGGAAAAAAATGGGATATTGTTTTTGACCTATCAAATTAATAAAAATGAAAAAGAATGATGACTCCTACTATTGTTGAGGGTGTTGACAAATGGACATTCTAATACACTGCTAGTGTATACACTTTCTGGAGAGCAAGCTGAAGATGAATACACCAATATGCTAACTGTGGCTTCTCTAAGTGGTGGAATTATAAATGATTTTTCTTTTTTTCTTTATATTTTCTATAACCCCTAAATGTTTTCTAGTGAGCATATTTTATAATTCAACAAAGAAGATATTAAAAAATGTTTTAAATGGTGAATTCTATAAAAAAGAAATATCTTCTAAATTTAAGAATATATTACAGTCTGTCTTCCTAGGTTTTCTGGACTCAAAATTTGGAGTATTTATCTTATAGTGCCCAGTATTGTTTTATATACTAAGTCTTATTTACCTAACTATTAATAGATTGCAAACTTCTTGAGAGTAGCAATGTTGTCTCTGTATCCTTGGACCAATGTCTATATCCTTGGACCAGTGTTCATATCCTTGGACCAATGTCCAGTTTGAAAGGACACTCAATGCACGTTAATTGTATTTTCACAAAACAAATTTATCTTATTTCTCCCCAAACCAATTCCCCACCACTCCTCACCCCTGGACCTGCCAATATAGTCAGTGCCACTACCATTAGCTTAGCCACTCAATTTTAAAATGTTGGAGTCTCACTTAATCTTCTCTTTCCCTTACCTCCAATGTCTAATCACCAAGCCCTTTAGATTCTTTGTAGTGTTTCATTATTCTTTTCATTCCCACAGTAACCATCTTATTCAAAGCATCAGAACTTCACTTGAAGACTACTGCAACTGCTTCCTAACTGGTCTTTCTACCTATAAGTATATCCTATACAACGGTCCCACACCAGTCTTCCGAAAGCAACATTTTACATTATACCCCCACTCAAAAAACCTTCAAGAAATCCCCTTGACATAAGGGATAAAGTAAAAACTCTCCACTTAGAAATTTATAGTCATCTATTAATAGAATCTGGTTCCAACCTATATTCCTTTATCTCCCTCTCTTACCTAATAATGATAACAACAATAAAAAGAGTACTTTTTTAGTGCTTACTATGGGTCACATACAGATATAAATTGTGTGTGCGCGTGTGTATATATATATATACACACACATATATGCATATATATATGTATGCATTTTTTAATTCCCCCAATAATCCTATGAGGTAAAAGGTAGGTATCATTATTTTCCCATTTTACTGGTAAGGAAGCTCAAGATCACACAATGACAAAGTGGTAGAACTTTTCACTCTTAACAGATGTTTCTATTACCTGAACATAGTACCTGCCCTTTTGTCTTAGAATCTTTGCTTATTCCATATCTTCCATCCAAAATGGCCACCTCTTCACTCTAATAAAATTATGTCAGTCTTCTGGGGCCAAGGTTAAGTTTTCTGTGATTATTCCAGCACAGACTACTTCTTTCTTCTTCATAGTCCTTTTTCATTCAAAGTCCCATTGCACTTGTCCTTATCATCATTTGGCACTCATTGTAGACTATCCTATGTTGTTATTTATTTATATATATATATTTTTATTCATTCTGTCACCTTACCTAGATTGGAAGATCCTTGAGGGCCAGAACCACAGTATATACTTTTATTTACCCAGCACCTAGCACAGTTCCTGAGAATCGTAGATCCTTAATAAATATTTATTGATAATCATCATTAATATATTTATTCATCAAATATTTACTAAACATCAAGTAAGAATAAGAAATAAAGCTATAAAAATAATTAGAATGTGGGTTCCCTTACCCCAGGGTCTCAAAGTCTGGAGGGAGAAAGAAAGCTTGTAAATGAAAGAATGTAAGTTGCAAATGATGAAGTTAGTGCTATCTGTGTGAGGTGTTATGGTAGTACAGAAGAGGAAGTGCTAATCTTTGACTAGGGAGACCTGGGAAGGTTTTATTTTTCATTTAGTTGTCACATTTGAGTCTAGTCTTAAAACAGAAGTTCATCAGGTACACAAGAGGTTTCTAGTTGGGAGAAATAGCATATACATAGGCGCTAGGGGAAAAAAATTGCACATTTTTGGATTGAAAATCGTTGAACATGGCTAGAATGCAAGATGTGGAGAGGGAGATAGAGAGTTGAACCTAGAAATGTGAGAGCCACATTATCAAGGGTCTCATATGCTGGACAAAGGAAGTATGTTTTTTATTTTGCAGTTAAATCCTAAAATTTGTCCATTCGGTTTGGCAATTGGAAGACCCATTGTGACCCTAGCAAAAGAAGTTTCAGTGAAGTGATAAAGTGCAGGTCGAATCAAAGTAGGATGAAGTGTGAATGAATAATGTGTGACAAGCAATAGTGAATTTAAAGTACTCTTCTTGCCATAGAGAAGGTGAGACATTATGTGATAGGTAGAGAAGATAGAGGACTGATGGAGAAACTTTTTTGGGAAACCCGTTGTAGAGAATACATGTTGGAGTCTGGACACTAAAGAGATGGGAGAGGGTATTTACATAGCATAGGAAAGGGATTATTTAGAATGGAACAAGAAGAAGGAAAACAGGAAAAACTGTATATGAATGTTGTAGTCCATTATGTGTTGATAGGACAGAATACATGAGGCTGGGTAATTTGTAAAGAATAGCGGCTTATTTTGGCTCACAATTCTGGTGACTAAAAAGTCCAAGGGCATGAAATTGGCATTCGGTTGGCATCTGGTAATGGCTTTTGTGTTGCATTATATAACATGGTGGAAATTCAAAGGAAAAGTGGACATGTACAAAGAAGCAAAACACAAGGGATATCCTCGCTTCACAACAACCTGGTCTCATGGAAACGAACCCATTCCCTTGAGAACTAATCCAGTCTTTCAAGGGTGAGAACCCACTACCTCAAGAACAGCACCAAGTCACCAACATGGGCAGAGCCACCATGACACAAACACCTCCCATTAGGCCTCACCTCGTAAAAGTTCCACCTTCCGACATTGCTGCACTTGGAATTAAGGTTCGAACATGAGTTTTGGTGGGGACACTCAAACCATAGCAATAAATATATATAAGTTCATAAGTATGGAATAATATGCACAGGGATTCCAGTTCGTTGGTTTGTGAAGTAGGAGGTGAGATAGTTTGCTGAGACTGAGGGCTTAGGAGTTTGTAGGTGACTTGAAGGAAAAGGTAAATAGAAAGAACAGTCTTGTGGAAAGATAGTATATAATGATGGTGGTTGATGCAGTCTGGGCTGATTGATAGAGGCAGGAAAGAAAGAGGAGTTACAGGAACCTGATAAAAAAGAGACTGGGGGTCAAAAGACCAGATATATAAATAAGATAGAATATGAGTATAGCAGAAGGAAAGGAAGGAGAAAAAAGAAAGAATTAGAGGTTATTACAATTAGGGAGTGGGATAATAAAATCTAAAATTTCAAGAGTCAAGCATCCCCAGGGAAAGATGAGTCGACAGTTTGATCACTAGATGTGAAGATAGGGAGAGTTGGGAAATATGATATCAGGAAATCTAAGTAGATAACAGAAAACTGTCAGCTCTACCTTTAAAATTATCTCAAATCAAACCATTTGTCATCAATTTTACTACAACCACTTAGTCTAAATCACCATCAGCTTTTACACTAGGCTCCTAACTGATCTTTCAGATTCTACTCATGCTTACCTCCCTCCCACTCCAGGAAGCTCCTCATACTTTGGGCAGAGTGTATATTAGATCAGATCATATTCCTTCCCTCCTTTGCTCAAAAACCTCCCTCTCTGTTGGCTTCATTAAAGTCTTTACATAATTTGACCCCAGCCTTTTGAGCCACATCACCTAGCACTCTTCCTGTCTTCCTTGTACTTCAGCTACACTGGGCTCCTTGTTGTTAGAAGAACACCCCAAGTGTGCCTTGGGCTTTAGGGCCTTTGGACTTGTTCCCTCTGCCTATAATGTAGCCCTACCACCACTTCTGCAGATATCTGCATGACTCTTCTCCTTGCTTTATTCAAGT
Source organism: Lepilemur ruficaudatus (assembly GCA_963574885.1). Taxonomy (NCBI): domain Eukaryota; kingdom Metazoa; phylum Chordata; class Mammalia; order Primates; family Lepilemuridae; genus Lepilemur; species Lepilemur ruficaudatus. The sequence goes on from CAUYRT010089880.1 coordinate 29,203, forward strand.
CTATGTTAAAGTTTCTCCTCAGAAAGGCCTTTCTTTAACCATCCTACTTAAAAATATAAGCCTCTGTCTTTCTCTACTTCAATATCCTGCATTATTTTTCTTATAACACTTTCACTAACTGAGATATTTTATATTTATTTGTTTATTCTTCTTGCTCCACCCTACACTTGGAATTTAAGCTCCGTAGGGAGTAATGCCTTTGTCTGTCTTGTCTTCTATTATGTCTCATAGCACCTCGAAAACATCTGGGCACAAAGTAGGACTCAAGACAAGCACTAGAATACTTGGTCAAGACAAAGATCTACTCAAAATGCTGGCACTACAAAAATAAATAAAGTGTGGTCCCTGCTATGAGCAGCAGAACTGCCAAACTAAGGATTCAAGAGCCAGGTACACTGTCTGGAGAATGGCAAAAAATTAAGTACATGGCAGAAGCTTAACTGTTCAAGTTTTAATTTTGTCCCTTTTTCTGCTCTGACAATCAGTGTAAAGTCTGGTATTCTGGTTTCTCAAAGATAACCATAAGTGGATCTATGAAAACATGTAAAATTGAGGGCCATGGATTGGCCAATTGCCTTGCCATTCAATAATATGAAGAGGCAAAGAAAACACAGACAGGAAATCAGATGGAAATAGTATTTCAGAATGTTAGAACACAATAACAAGAAGTGTCTATGAGTTTCTACTTTATTTTTTATTTTTTTATGGTATGCTTTTATTTTGGAGTATTTTTAAAAATCAGTGTAAAATTAACAAGGAGTGCTCCTTTATGGCGATTTTCCTCATACAATGTTCTTAATCCTTAACTGAAGGATTATATTATTATTATTGTCTTTCTGCTTATATTCATAGGAAATCCTTACCTTCAAGGAACTGTCCCTTTTTCTCTGTTTTCTCACAGGACCTAGTATCACCTTTCCTCAAAGAGTTAAAGCTCAAAAAAATGCTCTACAAATTTATATAAAATAATCCTTTTATAGGATTTCTTTAATCCTTCTAGTAGGGAGAAACAAAACCTTAGAGTTTATTTCACATGTTTGCTGTCATCCAAAAAATTTTCCATTTTCCTTTACTTTTTTCTTGTCTCAGGTTTTGCTTAAGACTTCTGAACCTTGTTATTTAAAATAGCAACTAAAGACTATGCCATGACTACCAAGTTACAATAGTCAAAGAAATAGATTAGGGTTACCTGGTGCTATGCTAGAATTTCTCAAGTCTTTAGCCTTAATACTCAACTCTTATCATCATCGTCTTCCCAAGGAAAAAAAGCACCTGGTACAAAAATTCTTTGCTATCCTTTCCAACCTTAATTTCTTAAAATTTATCTATTACCCTCAGGTATTTGTAGCGAAATCCCAAGAGGTAGCATATTTTCATTTCAACACACTAAAGCACTTTCTGATGAACTTTATTTTTAATTTTTGTTATGTGTGCTAGTGGTATCTTTGTGTCTATTCATACTTGTCTGCATTATGACATGAGTGAGGGAGAATGGAGGCCAAAAAGGAACAAATTTGCTTCCCATAGGAAACTAGGCAGGTTGCAGCTGAAGACACTCTTAAGCACGATTGTGGAACAGTGCTTAATGCTCCTTCTAATTGGCATAATTCCCAATCGCTTGCTTAAGCCATGGTTGTTTTGTGACTACATGATCTTAGGTGTTTGACTGAATGAGTGACAGGCTTTATTGTTCCATTTTCCTGGGTTAGCTTATTGTGTATCTGGATAACTGCAAATAGAACTGTGTAAGCTACCTATTTTCTAATTGTTTATTTCTCCTCTAACAAAGGCAATAAAACCAGAGTGGCAAGTAACAAAAAGAAAACAAATTAAAAACACCAAATGTACCATTAATTTACTTCCTTTTTGTGATCTTGAAAACATGCGATTGTGAATATTTAAATTAAATCTACATAATACAACACAGTTATAAACACATTTCTTTATCCACTCATTGGTTGATGGGACTTAGGTTGATTCCACATCTTTGCAATTTTGAATTGTGCTGTGATAAACTTTTGAGTGTAGATACCTTTTTGATAAAGTGACTTCTTTTCCTTTGGGTAGACACCCAGTAGTGGTATTGCTGGATAGAATGGTAAATCTACATTTTTTTCTTTGAGAATCTCCATACTGTTTTCCACAGAGGTTGTACTAGTTTGCAGTTCCACTAATAATGTGTAAGCGTTCCTTTCTTTCTGCATCCATGCCAGCATCTATTACAAAACAGTTTTTTTTCTAATCAGGAAAAATTACATTTGATTGATATGTCTCTTAAGTTTCTTAATCTATATATTTCATTTTTTCATAATTTTTATTTCTAGCAATTTGGGTTGTTTGCACTGTGGCATTTTCAACAATCCAGGTTTTTCTAGTTGCATCACTTGGGTGTCATTTAACATAATCCCTGTATTTCCAGGAAATAGATTGTTAGATATAGAGGCTTGATTAGGTTTAGGTTTACTATTTTGGCAAGAATATTTTATGACCTTCCATTTAGATATATATAATGTCTAGGTTACTCGCACTCTCTCTGTCTCTCTGTGGCTCTGTCTGTATGTCTCTCTCTCTGAAGCAGGCAATGATGATTATTTACTGGCTTCTTTATTTGGTTATGATGATGGCTACTTAATCTTGAATAGGTGCCCCATGACATTCTCTATCACACACAATCCCCTTAATCTTTATTTCATTCATAGCAGTTCTAATTATCTGACACTTATCATTATCTATTTATTTATTTATTGTTAATTTCTTCTACAAGAATTTAAACGTCATGTAGCCAGAAGAATTATTTTTGTTCATTTTTGTATCCAGTGCCTCAAACAGCATCTAGTACAAAATAGGTATTCAATAAATATGTATTAAACGGATTTGAATAAATATTATTTATTGATTGATTAAGAAGGGGGCAAAAAAGGCTATGTATGTGCCACATAGTTATGAGAGTTCCAGAAATGAAAATGCTACAATGAAAATACTGTTTTTAAGATCTCAAGAATCAAAATTGGAATATTAGCAGGAATGTTCCATCATATCCTTATTAATAAGACAATGCCCAAGATGAAAATCCCACACACAAATATTACTGTAATTATTTTTAAACTATTTTAAAAATAAATTTTATATTTTTTTATTTTTAATTACACAAATAGTACATACTCATTATAGAAGAATTGAAAAATGTAAGTAGGAAAACATTCTTCTCATTCTGCCAGATATCTCTCTCCCCCTCTTTCTCTGTTTGTGTAATTTATATATTATTTTAAATGATAGAATACTTACGATACATACTGTTTTGCTTTTTAAAACTGATGCAGCATATTTTTAGCATTCACACACCAAAATATAAATTTCTACCATATTATTTTTAGGAAAGTGCCTCAATTTATTTAACCAGTTCCCTATTGTTGGACATTTAGGTTATTTCCCTATTTTAAGCACCATAAATCATCTTTTCATTAACATTTTTAGTCAACTCTTTATACATATTCTTATTCATTACTCCCTAGATCAGAGGTTGGCAAAGTTATTCTGTAAAGGGCCAGATGATAAATATTTAAGGCTGTGGGGCCATATGGTCTCTGTCACAGCTACTCAACTCTGCTGTTATAGTGAGAAAGCAGCCACAGACAATATGTAAATGAATTAACATGGCTATGTTCCAATAAATTTACTTACAAAACAGGAAGTAGGCAGGATCTCGCATAAGAACTATAGTTTGCTCTCTCCAGCCCTGTAATAAATTTCTAGAAATGGAATTGACAGACCTAAGGAATGTACATGTTTTAAGCTTTTGATATGTATTGTTCAGCAGGCCTTCAGAAAAGTGGTGCCAATTTATACTCTTACCGGTGATGAGTGTGACCATCTGTTTTCCCACTTCATTATAATTTTTAAAGAGATTCCAGTCAACGTCTCAATGGGAAGGGGACTGTAAATCTAACAAGGGCCACAAAATCCAAGGGAAACAATCCCTCAATTTATAAGATTTAGACTGCTATAATCTAAGCCTAGAATTTTGTGGTACTTTTCCTTATGAAGAACCAAAATTGTGAATCTATAATTGCAGTGAAAGCATCATTATTATGCATTAAGTGTTATCAGTAGTATTTGTGGTATTTGACATACCCAAGCCAACCACAGAAACGTCTTAATCAGTCATTTAGAGCTGACCTCCTGAGGCTGACAGGTTGTGCTGAAGAAAAGATTTTTGGGAGTGGCAGAGGTATGGTAAATATAAATATCTCCTCCTTATCCAAACAGACACACACACACAAATGAAACAAAAGCAACAAAAAAACAGCAGCTGACACTGCAGGACATGGGAATTTAAAGGATTTTAAATAGCCAGTGGAAAGCAAGTTGCATACAGCTGCATGTTCACATATTTCCCACTGTGCTTAAAGGCTAGTGTAGTGTTCGGTTCCACGTGCATTTGTCTTTTCAGTATAATGACTTCAGGGTTTTTTTCTCTTACTAGAGAGAAATCTGGAGAGAAAGGTGGGGTGGAGATGTTAGGAGAGACACAGAGATGTGTAGTGACAGACAGCGACGCTGAGAAACAGTTAAATACACAGAAAGAAACAGTGACAGGAGAGAGAGATGGAAAAGGTGCATGGAGACTTTCACATCAAAACTCTCAAGAAAATGGCAGTAACATTCATCAGGTGTCGGGGAGGGGCGGGGGAAAGAGCGGATGGGTATATTCACACCTAATGGGTGTGATGCACACAGTCTGGGGGATGGACACGCTTATAGCTCTGACTTGGGTGGGACAAAGGCAATAAATGTAACCTAAACATTAGTATCCCATAATATTCTGAAATAAAAATAAAAAAATTGAACTACAAAAAAAAAGAAAAAAAATGAATGAACTTCATAACATAAAGGATACTGAGAGAGAAAAATAAGGGGTATAAGGATGATTCCTGAGAAACAATTGGTTGTTTCGTATTGCTGTCCACCCCCACTCTGAGTCTTAAATGTGGACCAGAAATAGCACATCACTGTTTCCCATAGCTGCAGTAACAGCAAAGCTCCTTACTAGTTTTATAACTTTGCATAAATTTACTCAGTCTTCCTGAGCTTTAGTTTCCTTATCTGTAAAATAATGATATTACCAACTACCTGGCACATTAGCATATTGCCTAGCACATATTAATATTTGTTCAATAAATTATAACTGCTCTCAGAATTGCCACCATCATCATCATTAGCATATTAGGAGTGACCCCTCTGCTGCCCACTATGATAGCTACTCTGTCCTTAAAACCATAAATATCTTTCTGCAAGAATTATAAAGTAGATTGGATAAGTGTTGTCCTGGGACAGTCTCCTATAGTTCAGGTCTTAATATTTACTAATTTGTTCCTAAGATATCATTTCTTACTACATAAGTTGGCTATTATAATTCTCACTACATTCATTAGCTATTGTAATTCATATTTGTGAATGTATTTGTGCACGCGCGTGTCTTTGTGCATTGGTATTGTGAGCGATTTAATCAAGAGCCTCTGTGAATTGAAGGTCATCATTATTACTATATTTGCTGAAGTAATGATATTATTTTACTCTGCACAGCAGTTATCTGTTTTGCAAATTCATTTATTCAAAATATTATCCCTGCTTACTTCAGAGTTAAGCTTTCAATTCTTGCTACTTCATTACTTCATTGTTAACCCAACCATTTATAAAGAGCAAAAAAAAAAAAAAGAAAGAAAAAAACTAGAAATAAAACCACAGTAAGCTAATGAAGGAAACCAACACTTGCAAATCATGGAATGTTAAAGTCTAAAGGAAACAGTGATTCTCTAAAAGCATCTAGTTATATAGGAGAAAGATTGAGGTCTATAGAAAAATTAAGATTAATTTTTGAAATCAAACCAGGCTTCAAATGCAGGGTTTTTGGTGTCTAATATAATGTGCTTACTTCCTGCTTGAAGATACGACACAATGCAGTAATGAGGGCTGTGCAGAAGGACTATTCATTGAGAACACTTAGGCCCATTTCAGGTTGCAGAACAAACAAGTAGAGGAGAGCACTATGGGAAAGCAGAGAGGGAAAAATAGGAGTGGAGATAGGGTGCATTCACGCTCTGCATTGTCAGCAACTGGCTTTGGTTTGTTTAGCTTGAGGATTGGGGCAGGAGCAGCAGCTTACGTGCTTATGTCTTGCTCTATGACTTCTCCCAGAACTTAAATCCTGGAGTTTAATTTGCAACATGAATAAGCGAACTTTCAATGTAAATTAAACCTATTTTATCAACTTTTGATTGTTACCACAATTTTAGTTTTTGATATATGTCCCCAAAGTTGGAAAAATATGTATTAAACATGAATTGAAAATGCTATTTCCCTTTCATTCCCTCTGGACTGGAGAACAGTACTGAAATAGCTGTGGTGAGTGTGTCTGTGTGTGTGTATGTGTGATAGGTTTAGTAAACAATTTACAATCCCTGATACAGTCTGAGGATAGTTTCTTTTGATCTTAAGTCATCAATGTTGAATTTTATTTAGAAGTACTGAAACGTGATTTTGGAGAAAGCTCAATTTTGCTTGCTTGTTTGCTTTTCCTTTCTTTCCCATAGAATGAGCTCTAATGGTTTACTAGAAAACTGACAAACTGTTATGGTATGTAAGTTCTGGCTGCTTTGCAAGAAAAAAGTTAAAAATGCAATAGAAATTCTATGTTTGAAGTAGGGAGGGAAATGTCCTTTTAACCATATTGAAGTTTTGCTAGTCATGACATGATGGCATTATTGGGAGACCAGGGAAATATAGAGAAATATGTTCACTTACTCTGAGACAAAATAGGTTTTTTTAATATTTATTTTTATACAGAGACATAAACTGACCCTTATCCTACCATTTTTGTGGTTTGAGAGAAAACATGATGCTGAGAATAGTTGGATCTCCCAATTCCTTGATGGACCTCTAATTTACGGTGAATATAGGCTTTTTCCAAGCTTTATTTTCTAGTTATTAATAATTATATTTACTACTATGGTAACTTATTAGGTTCGACTACTTTTAACTTTATTTGATGTGATTTTTTAAAAATAAGTTTTATTGTGTATATTTAAGGTATACAACATGTTACAGGATACATATAGATAGCAAAAAGATAACTATAATGAAGAAAATTATTTGATGTAATTTGTCCCAAGTCCCTATATTGCTGAAAATAAATCACTTCAAAAGCAAACCTAAAGAAGTTTGTTCTGTTGCTAAAACCATTTCCTCTCCGAAAACAGATTAAGCCATTGAAAAGTGACTCATACAATGACTCATAACTTGACAACTTTACTATTATTATTACAACATTTTACATCTCTATTTACATTATTAGTGGCTCAATACGAACAGCAAAGTATGAATGACTTGGATCTCAGTGTACTTCTTATATTTAATGAACAATTTACAAATGAAGGCTTACATTACATTTTATGTTCTGAGTCCTATTTTTCTCATTGAGATCAATTTTCTGTTATAGTTACCATAATGATGTAACTTTGAAAGAACTCAATATAGGGACAGATTCTGAGATCAATAACTTTATGTCATTTTAAACAAGCTCTTCAATCAGAAGTGACCTTTGTGTTAGTTTTACTGCTAATAAATAGTCTAGGAAGTTATAATATTTGAAGAAGTTAATAAACTAAAAGGAGGAATCATAATAACATAAGTAACTTATGGAAATCACAGTAACTTGAAAAATCTGCAAATTGAGATATCCAATAGAGTATTATAAAACTGCATTGAAATAGACACTTTCTTCAAGATATTTAGTTTTTTTCATTTAGAGTGGTAATTTACTTTTTTTTGCTTTGAGGAAAATAAAAATGATTATATTGTTTATCCTCATGTATAATCAAATTTTTGGCAATTATGAAAGACATGGAATTAGGGCAATTCTAAATGTTACCTGGTCCAAACATTTTACCTCCCAGTGTTTCAGCTTTTGTCCTCAAATGGAAAGTAATATCAATTAATCCAATGCAACTACTGCAGGATGTAAATTATGAACTTATCCTTATAAGTATTGAAATATAACATTAGCATTCTCTTGATTGAAGCTGGAGAATTTGATTGTAGCTGAAAAACGATCTAGTATGGGCTGTCTGCTAGATAGAAGTAAGAGACTCCCATCTTTTCTGTGTTCCATCACTGACCCACTGGTTGAGTGGTCTATCCTATTTCAACTTGCATTTCTCTCATCAGAACTACTATGATAACACTATTTACCTCATAGTAATTGTGGCATGGGGGTGGTGACTTTGGAAAGCAAAAAGACCTAATTAATATAGCAGCCATTTTTCATATCTATATTATGAATAAAGAAGTTTCTTTAGTTTCTTGTGGTGAGGTCTCTGGCAGAACTTGAGGGCTACAGAGGGCAAATATGAACCTTGTCATGAGCTACATTTACCTAGGAAAATGGTAGGGAGAAAGCAGTGACTTAAACATCTTCTGAGTTGTACCAGGATGATTGAAGAATGGAGAGACTAAATGTTCTAATAGCTCAAAAAGGCTGAAAAGTACCTAGGAACCATCTATAATATTATAGAAAGTATGAGTGACTTAATAAATGTTATTTCATGGCCAGGTGCGGTGGCTCACCCCTGTAATCCTAGCACTTTGGGAGGCCAAGGTGGGAGGATTGCTCAAGCCCAGGAATTTGAGACCAGCCTGAGCAAGAGTGAGGCCCCCATCTCTACTATAAATAGAAGGAAATTAGCCAAACAACTAAAAATAGAAAAAATTAGCCAGGCACGGTGGTGTGTGCCCGTAGTCCCAGCTACCTGGGAGGCTGAGGCAGGAGGATCACTTGAGCCCAGGAATTTGAGGTTGCTGTGAGTTAGGCTGACACCACAGCACTCTAGCCCAGGCAAGAGAGTGAGACTCTGTCTCAAAAAGAAAAAATAAAAAAATAAAATAAAATAAATGTTATTTCAGTGACGTTCCCACCCAGAATATATCCTCACTAATAGCTTACTAGCTCCTGAGAACTGCTCCTTTGGCTTACAGCATAACTTTTTCTAAAAGTCTCCCATGACAAGTCATTATTTCATGAATGTATTCCCAGTGGTTCCTAAACAGGGCTACACATTAGAAACATCTGGGAAATGTGTTTATACTACAGACTTCTAGACCCTTTCCTAAGAGCTTCTGATTTGGTGTATTTGCCACAAGACCCTGGAATCTTGTAGACCTGCCAGGCTACCCAGATGATTTAATGCTGCAGACCAGTATTTGAGAACCATTTAATTAGCAGCCATTTATAATCAGTGGTGGCTGATTTCATTTTTCTCATCTAAGATTCTAGAGGAATGGGAGCAATGAAAGGGAGGAGGATTTTTTAATTTTTTTTCTTAATTTAGCGTATTATGGGGTGCAAATGTTTAGGTTACGTATATTGCCTTTTCCCCACCTGAGTCAGAGCTTCAAGTGGGTCCATCCCCCAGACAGTGCACATCACACTCATTACGTGTGAATATACCCATCCCCTCCTCCCCCCTCCCATCTGACCGACACCCGATAAATGTTATCATTATATGTGCACTTAAGTGTTGATCAGTTAATACCAATTTGATGGTGAGTATATGTGGTGCTTGTTTTTCCATTCTTGGGATACCTCACTTAATAGAATGGGCTCCAGCTCTATCCAGGAAAATATAAGAGGTGCTATATCACCATTGTTTTTTGTGGCTGAGTAGAACTCCATGGTATACATATACCACATTTTCATTCCCTTTTGGAAAATTTCTTCCCTCAAACATCCCATGTGTTTTTGAAACCCTTTGGCTGTTTATTCTCCTGAATTGCGCGTTTCCTTCCAAAGGTATCTCTCAGCTCTGAACCTCTTTACATCTTCCCATCAAAAAAATCTTCCACCAAAGAGGGATGCCTGAGGGAAGAAATTTTCCAAAATTGAATGAAAAGGCTGTAAATTCTAACACAAAAGTTATCTGTGTCATAATTTTGTCCGGATAGACCTCAACTTTCCTCAATAACTAACCAATGGACCTCTACATCCAGCGCCTCCTGCCTAGACCTCATTAGGAAATAAGATGCAGTGGAGAAAACAAGGACATTAAGGGCGTGTCTACACCCAGCATTGTGAAACAATTAATTACTGTTTTTTCTGTGATCATGAGAATTTCAAGTGACACTCCTTCCAGCTCATTAAAACTCATGTTTTGAATGGCACTTACAATATCTGAGCCATTACATTTTCTCCCCATATCTCCCCCAAACACCAAAAACTGATTACAAAAGGTCCTAATACATTTTCTTAGAGATTTCGAGTCTCCATTAGATGTTCTCTCATTCAACATGGGGTTTTCATATTGAAATATAAACCTGGATCAATTGTCAAAGACATCTAATGATAAGGATGTCTGAAAATATTGAGTGGAGGCAACAATTGGGGACATCGGGAATGTGTCATAATTTTAACACTTGAGTGTGAGCCTAGGTATAGGGATCAGAAAGCATCAAACAAATTTATTTACTACCTCATTTTCTGTGTTATGTTGCTTGATTTTAGCACTTAAGTCTTATAGGATCTTATTTTGTTTCAGATGGAGTCTCTATTTTGTAGATACAGAAACAATAGTCATTGAAGCTGTGCTGAATATCTCAGAAATCTTTGCTCCATGAAAAGAGAAATGACAGAGATCACAGAGATGAGGATGATATAAAAGCTAAGATGAATTGAGTGTTTACTATATTCCAGGCTCTGTGCTATGACCTTGACACATGTTGTCTCATTTAATCCTCAAAACAATTATATGAGACAGATAATGCAATCATTTGCATTTTATAGATAAAGAAACTGAGGCTGAGCAAAGTTAAATTAATTTTCCAAGGCCCCACAGCTTTAAATGGCAGAGCTAGAAGTCGAATAAAGATCCATCTGAAGCTTCGTTCAATATACTGAAAGAGCAGATCTCATAAGATAGAATAATTCAATTAAATTTTTATGCTTATATGTGGTGCTACTATAAATGGACCCTAAAGAGGTCATCTCCTTATCATAATAGCCACACCAAGTTATTATACAGCAATGCAAAACCTAGCCCAGACTACCTACTCAGAAGCTGAGTATGTCTGGCAGTCATGGGCCAGCTCTTCAGAGCACTAAATAATGAAGTTGCAGCCTACTTCAGAAACTTTCTTCCTCCTCTTGCAAGTACCTATATTAGATTTTTATGGAGACCTTATTATAGAATTTTGCCTATTCTGTATGTCCCCCACCCTTTTAGGATAAAAATCTATGTATGAAAAGGTTAAAGATTTAGAATTCTCAAATTTTTACACTAAATTTTCCAAATCAACAACATGCACCTTTCATTAAGCTAGGGCCCTACTTAAACTTATTTTAAAAGTGTTATTAAAGGTAATATGTTAATACTTCTATTATCAATTTTAATTACGAACTTGTACTAAACCCCCTTTGATTTCCTTATAATCACTGATATTTATCAGAAAATGGTCATTTATTAATTTACATACATGATTAACTTTTTCATCTTTTTATTTCCTACATATTATGGCAAAATTAGTTTTATAATCAAACTACAATGTGATGTTTATATTAACAAATTGTTACTCAGCCCAATAGATGTACAAATAGTAAAGCATGTAAGGAATATTGCTGACAATACTTTCCAGTAGTTTCCTTGTCCTTTAACTCTAACAGTATAGACCATAACTAACAAAGAAAGACAAAGTTCTGCCAAACAAAGTTTAGCTCATTATGAAGGGATTCATAAACCTGATTAATCTTGTGATTCTGAGTCATCCTTTTAAAGATAAATTATCATTATCATATCATTGTGTAGGATAATTTCAGGAAACTTTTTGAGGGCTATCAGTGTGGACATGTTCTTCAAACACCCTCTCAATACCTACCTTAAGGATGCAATGAGTTGGAGCCACGCAAGGCAACAGAAGAGCTAGGTTTTATTTTATTTTCTCATTTTCTCCACTTATACTAATACAAAACTTAGGTCAAATTTTGTCTTTTACAAATAATTGTGTCATGGACTCTCTATACTCCACTGAATGTAATGTGATTTCAATCATTTTTGTAATTTCATATTCTTTATTAATTTTTATAAGACTTAGGTTGCAATATTTGATTTTCTTATAAGAGGATTATTTGGAGCTATTTTCCAAGCATTTTTGTTGAAGGCAAATGGGCCCTTTCATGATAGCTCTTAGTTTCATTTCCTTAGTGCCCAGGAATTCTGTAATGGTGTCAGCAAGTATATTTTTCACACTTGTGTATGCATGACCCATAGTAGGTGCCTGATAAATGTTTGTTGAATGAACGGATAAATAACCTAATCAACATTCAAATGAGAATATACATATTTGTAGATGTACCATCCCCCATAAATGGGCTAGTCTATTAGTTAGGTCCACATTGGCATCCTGGGTCTTTTTTTCTTACTGCACACATTCTCCCTAAATTGTCTCATATACTCTCATGATTCTGATAACTACCTCTGCTGATGACTCTCAAATAGTCAGATAGTTCTGCTAGGTTTCAGACTAAATAACCAGCTGCTTATGTAATATCTCCACCTGGATGTTTCTCAGCCACTTCGAATACAATGCATCCATATTTGAACTCATCTGCATCCTCACTCTTGAATACGTCCTTCTATGTTCCATGTTCCAACAAAGGCCACTACCACATATTCAAGTGCCTAATTCAAATCTGAGTGCCATCTATGATTCTTTCTTCTCCCTCTTCTAAATCTAATCAATTGCTGAATCAGGTTGATTCTATCTTCCTGATAAGTCTTTATTAACTTCATTTCATACACATTGCCGCCACTGTAAAGTTACCATGGTTTCTTACACAGACTACTGTAACCATCTCTTAACAGATCACTATTACAGTTTTGCCCCTTCTCAAATTCATTCATTCTCCATTCGGTAGCTAAACACAAACATTTGGTTAATAAATCCAAAAGGCATTTTTAGCGTACAGTAATCTATAAAACAGCTCATATTTGTCTTCCAAATTTCAGCTTTACTTTCTTCCCTTCCTCTGACTTCAGATAAGTACAATTTTCATGCTTATAGACTATCCCATAATTCATCTGATCCTGGCACTTACCACATTATTTCATAATTATAGATTTCCTACTATGGAAACCTCCATATATTGTGAGCTCCTGGAAGGCAGGGACTAGGTCTGTTTCATATCCTTAATACTTAGCCAGTACTTAACACATAGTAAATACTCAATAATTATTTGCTAGATGAATAAAATAAAGAAGGAGGGGGAAGAGAGAGAGAGGAAGGTAAATTAGAAAAAAGTTAAATTCATCCATCTATCCAATTATTCCAGTTTTACAGGAGCCCGAGAAACAAAATAGTGGAGTCCTTAAAAGGCACAGAATCTAGTAGATTTTTTATAGCATGTGCTTTGTTTGAATTAATCAATTGTATAAGAATCAGGTGAATTAGCAACACCTTCACGATAGACTTATGTATGTGCTTTTTGTTGTAAATTTATGAGTGGAACTGGGCTGAGGCATAGGTATTCTAGAGAAAAGGACAGCTTTGGTTGGGGACATAGGTTTTATTCATTGTTGTTGTTCTTGTTATTGTTGTGTTTTGCTTTTAATTTAGTCTTTTTTCCATTTCAGATAAAAGCTGCTAGGTCTTAGTATATTGCAAGTAAAGATGTGCCATGTGAGATGTGCCATGATAGTCATCCTTCTGGTCTAGAGAGATGAGGTGCCTCCTCTTTGTCTCCCTCCAACACAGACTAAGGAGTCTTAGTTGGTTTCCTCAATTTCCTAATCCAGGATTTCATTATGCTGATTGGTTTCAAAGTCTATTGAATGATTCATATAGACTATGATGACCTATGTTTATAGTCTGTTCTATTATTTTCATGACTATTCTGTGATTGGAACTTCTTGCACTTTAACATTTATGCAAACTAATATGTAAAGTAAGTTTTCTAAGCTAGGGGCCTTCATGTTTTTATTAAGTGTGATTAAAGATCACATCTAAAAACTTGACAAATAAAGCTGATAATATTTCATATATTTTATGGGCAGGTCATAGACAAAGGGGAGAGGAGAGGAGAGGTAAAAGACTGTTTTAACTCTTTCATTTCCCAAAGGCAAATAAAACAGACTTGCTTGTTACCTTATTTAAAAAAAGAGAAGTTATAATCCTGTAGGTTTGCTGCCCTAAGAGTGGTTTTATTGTTTCTTTTCTTTCTGTTGCTCCAGGCTACATCAGTTTCCTTGGAAGTAACATATGAAAATAATCAATTTGGAGCCTCAAGTTGGCTTTGTGCCCCAACTCAGTAGACCTTGAAGTAATAACGTCTTACAAAACCACATAAAAAGTACTTACCAGGGTAGAAAACAGCAGATTCTGCTGGTCCATAAAAATAATTCAGGCAGAGAAGACCAATCAATATGAATAAAAACATCCAATTAAATGAAAACAATAAGAACTTGACATCTTAAATACTCTGATGGTACAATTTCTTTTACCTATTCTTAATGTCAGGAAATACAACTAGAAAGTCTCTTAAATTTTTATTTGAAAACCTTTCTGATTCTTTTTCTGACTGCTTGTTGCCTTCAAATCCTGAATTATTTAAATACTTTTTGTGGAGCTCAAAAATATCAATGTCATCCTTTTTGTTTTCTAAAGTGTGGATAATCTAAGGGGAGGGGCTAACAAGAGGGAAGAGTGTTCAATCAAGAAAGTGTGTGTGTGTGTGTGTGTGTGTGTGTGTGTGTTTGAGATAGAGAGAGAGAGAGAGAGAGAGAGAGAGAGAGAGAGAGAGAGAGAGAGAGAGAGAGAGAGAGAGAATGAGAGTTTGGTGGGGGAGCTGGGTTTCCCTTCAGTTTTTCCTAGCAATACTTTGTACCTAATCCTTTCCCCAAAATCTGTCAATTTAAAAAAATCACAAAGCTAGAAAATTTCCTTTTATTTTAAATTATCAGTTTAATTGTTTAAAAAGTTACACAAATGATGTATCAAGTTACACAAATGATGTATGAACACATTTTCATTGTAGAAAATCTAAGCAATGCAGACGTTTATGTAGTAAAAAAAAAAAAAATACAGGTCTATTAGATATGCCCACGCCATTCCAATCCACTAGCCAAAAGTAGCTGTTGCTAACAGTTTAATATATATCTTTCTCATCTACTTTAGGAAATATTGGGGAAATATTTTTTAATCTTAAAAACTTAATAATAAACTCCCAAAGACCAGGGACCATGTTTACATGTCTTTTAATTTTTACACAGAACTTTGTACACTGCAACCTCATTGTAACATTTTTTGGTTCATTTTACAGATGAATTTTGCATAAGACACGTTTATCCTAATTTCTCAGGTAATGAAGTATCAAAAGGACAACTGTAGAAGACTTTTTCAATTATAAATATTAAACCATCCCATTTAATTACAGAAGAATAGTGGGATATTAAAGCCTTTAGCATACACAATTCTGCATGAAGTGGGCACAATACATATTTGATTGATACCAGAAATACATTATTCTCAGTAGGTCTACTCAGGCAGAGTGTAAAAGAGCAAAGATCTAATGAGTTTATTCAATGTCACTACTAATGTTGGTCCTCAGATTAAATTTTTTAGTCCCTCAATTGCTGAGCTTTTGGGGTGAGGAATTTACAAAACTACCTCAAGTGTCTACTTCATTGTTCTTATATATGTGGTTTATATGTTCATGATAGTGAAATTCTCAGAAGAGTCAATTAATCACTATGTATTTATTAAGTATGTGCTATGCATTAGATTATAAGCTAAGAATTGTGGAGGATACAAAAGAATGACATTCCCATTCTCTTTTTCTTCAATGAGTCTAGCTAGTAAGATGACATGCAAATACATGAAACAAGTTGAAAAAACTGCATGGTACTCAGTATTAATGTGAAAGAGTTTAAAAAGTGGTACATGAAGGTGCCTTCAGAGAGGTGGTGGCACATGAATTAGGTTTTAAAATTAGGTAGAATTGAATTAACTTATTAGAAACATTAAGAGCAAGGCTTCTGGAATCAAACTGCCTGGATTACCAACCCTGCTTAAAAACTTGCTAGTCATGTGATCTGGGAAGGTACTTTATATCTTTGCCTCAGTTGCCTCATCTGTAAAATTGAGTTGTTAATAATACTACTTACCTCCCAAGATTTTGGCAAATATAAATTTATATAATACATGTAAGCATTTAGAACAGTACCAGTTATATAGTACTAGCTGTCTCTATTTAGATTACCACTGTCATGAAAAGAAATTTTGAAATGAACAATCACTGTGTAGTATATCATTGTATAGAAATATTTCTTTTTTCATTGTTTTTAAGGCTCTCATTTTGTATGGGTATTTATTCATTAATCTTAAATCGTACCTTTTCTTTTTTACTCAGTACTCTTCTGTATAATTTGGATTTTTGTTTTTACATTCAATACATTCTTATACAGCTTTATTGAGGTATAATTTACATACCATAAATTTTCCCATGTTAAGTATATGATTTAATGATTTTTAGTAAACTTATTGAGTTGTTCAATTATCACCATAATCCAAATCTAGAACATTTCCATCACCCCCAAAACTAACTTTGACTTGTTGAGTTGTTCAATTATAACCACAAACCAAATATAGAACACTTCCATCACCACAAAAACAAACTTCATAACCAATTGCTATAGCTGAAATTTCTGTGCATGATTTGCTTTTTAAAGTATCAACAGAGAAAAAAAAATATAATGAAGTAGCAACAAAGAAAATAAAATACCTAGTAATATATTTAACTAAGGACCTGAAAGATCTCTATAGGGAGAACAACAAAACACTGAGGAGAGAAATATCAGAGGACATAAACAGATGGAAAAATATACCATGCTCATGGATCAGCAGAATCAACATCATTAAAATGTCTATAATTATCCAAATTGACCTATAGATTCAATGCAACCCCTTTAAAATACCAACATCATTTTTTTCAGATTTAGAAAAAATAATTCTTTGCTTCATATAGAGCCAGAGAAGGCCTCATACAGTCAAAGCAACCTTAAGCAAAAAGAACATGTTGGGAGGCATCAGTTTGCCAGACTTCAAGCTATAGTACAAGGCTGTAGTCACCAAAACAGCATAGTACTGGCACAAGAACAGAGACATAAACCAATGGATAAGAACAGAGAACCAAGATATGAACTCTCATATGGCCATTTGATCTTTGACAAAGCAGACAAAAATATACACTGGGTAAAAGAAGCCCTGTTCAATAAATGGTGCTGGAAAAATTGTATAGCCACATGTAGAAGACTTAAATAGGATCCACATCTCTCATCACTCACAGAAAATCAACTCATGATGGACAGGAGATTTAAACCTAAGGCATGAAACCATAGGAATTCTAAAAGAAAATGTTGGAAAAACTCTATAGACATCCTCCTAGGAAAACAATTTTTGAAGAAGACCACAAAGGCAATCGCAGCAACAACAACAAAAAATAAATAAATGAGACCTGATCAAATTAAAAAGCTTCTGTACAGCCAAGGAAACAATCATTAGAGTGAACAGACAACCTACAGACTGGGAGAAAATAGTTGCGTGCTATACATCTGATAAAGGGCTAATAACCAGAATCTATAAAGAACTCAAGCAAATAAGTAAAAAAAAAAATGTAACAACCCTGTTAAAAAGTAGGCATAAGACTAATGGCCAACCAATATATGAGAAGATGCTCAATATCTCTAATCATCAGGGAATTGCTACTCAAAACCACAATGAAATATCACTAACTCCAATGAGAATGGCTTTTATCAAAAAGTCCCAAAATAACAAATTTTGGTGTGGATGCAGAGAGATTGAAACACTCATCCACTGATGGTGGGACTTCAAACTAGTAAAACCTCTATGGAAAGTGGTATGGAGATACCTCAAATAACTAAAAGTAGAACTACCATTTGATCCAGCAAGCCCACTACTGGGTATTTACCCAAAGCAAAAAAAGTCATTATATAAAAAAGACATCTGCACTTGGATGTTTATAGCAGCACAATTCACAATTGCAAAGGTGTGGAAACACCCAAAGTGCCCATCAATACATGAGTGGATTAATAAAATTAATAGTACCATGGAGTACTACTCAGCCATAAAAAATACCAATGGTGAACTAACACCTCTGGTATTATCCTGGATGTTTCGGGAGCCCATTCTTCTAACTGAAGTATCACAAGAATGGAAAATCAAGCTGGTTTGAGGGGAAGGAGGGGATGGGTAAATTCACACCTAGTGGGTACAATGCACACTATCTGGGAGATGGGCACACTTACAACTTTGACTCAAATGGTACAAAAGTAATTTATGTAACCAAAATGTTTGTACCTCTGTAATATTCTAGGATAAAAAAAGAAAGAATATGGCAGCAAATCTAAGAGTCAATTAATAAGTGATGACTACCTCTTTCCAAAACAATGCTGCCACCAAAATTATACTTCAGGACTTGTCCCACTGTGTCAAATTATCCCATTTTGTATTATATTTGTCTTGTCTCTAAAAAACACTACCAGAACTTAACCCCTTTATCTAGTTTAAAAATACAGCTGGGTATGTTGTTCTAAAATATTTTTAGTCCATTAGCCCCTTTAATGGGACAAAGATTGATTGTATGGACCTCTTAAACCATCTGCTCCTGCCTTTCTGCAGAAAACCCAAACAAATCTCCCCAGAATTAGGGAAAGCCCTACTTTTGAATAGATGCCAATGAGGTTATATCCTGATTTTTATTAAAAATATAAGTTTTCAAAGCATAGTAGAAACTAAAGAATAGACATTGCTATATTATTTTTATTAATGATAAAAGATAGCCTGTGAGTCACCTGGAGGACCCATATAGACCATGACTTTGTGAACCAAAGTTCTGTGTCAGAGTTGTCACAAAAGTATGACATATTGAAATGATCACATGGGCTTGGAGTCAGCAAACCTAGGCTTGAATTCTAACTAAGCTGTAAGTCCTTAGGCAAATCACTTAATATTTCACAGCTGCATATTCCTCCTCTCAAAATTAAGAAATAATATCTACCTTGTTGTGTTACTGTGAGCACTGAGAACATGTATGTAAAGCATCTAACATTTAGTAGAAAATAAATATTCCTTTCTTCCCTCTGCCTCCTTCCCTCTCTTCCTTCATTTCTTCTTTCTTTTCTTCCTTTCTCTCTTTCTTTTTCTCTTGCATTTGTACTCATTATTACTGGCTCTGAAGAAATCTGGTAAAATATCCCTTTTAAGGAATTTACACCCAGTGGATACCTTTCTGAACATAAAGAGTCACAAGAATGCAATCGTAACATTCAAGTTGGCTCACTCCCTATCCAAACGTTTTCTCAACATCTCCTGCCACCACTTTTTTTCCCCTTAAGTATAGCTGAGCTTTGATGATTCAAATCAAATGTCATGTAAAAACAGGTTCTTCAACATTGTATGTTTACATGTGTTCTTGGGTTTTCCAACCACTCCCTCTCAATTTCTCCTGATTTTATGTTGAAATATATTTTTTGATTGGTTTTTAAAAGGTGCTTTGTACCATACCTTATGGGGGAAGAACACCTGATTTGATATGTGATTACTTAACAGTTCTCTGAGATAAGGATTGTGAACTTATAGAATGATTGAAATCTCTATGTTATTATGCACACGATGGTAGCAAAAACGTTAATGGAAAAATTCTTTATTAAGCAGTTTGTTTCTCACACCTCATTGTGTGGTAGTAAATATGATTTAACATGAACCCACATTGTTTTGGATCTGTGCCTACAGAAACTGCTCTGGTAATGTGTTTGCATGACACATAATTAAATACATGTTGTAACTTGTTCCTAACTATTATACACGTCAGTTTAAACAATGTGCAATGTCCAAGCATAAAATTAAGACCTATGCTATTCATTATGTCTGTCAAATCCTTCTGATTTTAAAAGTAGTGGTGACCATCAAGTCATAAAACAATAAAAGTCAACATGAAACATAAGCATCAAAAGTGCCTAGGAAATGCTAGATAAAACAAACAGGTGAGACTTGTTAATTTTACCACTATTTTGTTACGTGGGAAGTCAGATGCGCTTCTAGTCAAGCCCTAGCAAACTGGGCTTTCGTATAAAAGTGTTAATGTCTTGCCCTGAGATATGAGCTGCTGCACTTAGCAAGTGCCCTCACTTGTTCGGACCACTACAACTTATTGCAGGATACCCACAGAGAACCATTAACATAAAGTAACAACTACCTCTTGAGGTTCTAACAATAGAGGCAAGAACAGCTGGAATAGAGGAATCATATGGAGGGAAAGAGTAATAGAAAGTAGAGGTGGAGTGTGAGGGCAAATCATGTAGGGCATGTGACTGTTTGAAAGACTTCAATTTTTACTCTGAATGATATGGGGATTCACTAGAGAGTTGTGAGGAGGTGAATAACATGATCAGATCTATGTTTCAAAGAGATTACTCTGTGTACAACCAACACTCCATTTTAAGTGTACAATTAAATGATTTTCAGTGAATTTACCGAGGTGTACAGTTAATCACATGAATCAGTTTTTGAGGAATTCC
>CAUYRT010089884.1:0-25449 GCA_963574885.1 Lepilemur ruficaudatus
AAGAAGAGAATATTTTTATGAGCTTCCAAATGTTGGAAACAGGTCAGAGGACAGATTAGGCCAGCCTGAGCAAGAGCGAGACCCCGTCTCTACCAAAAATAGAAAGAAATTAATTGGCCAACTAAAATATGTAGAAAAAAATTAGCCAGGCATGGTGGCTCATGCCTGTAGTCCCAGCTACTTGGGAGGCTGAGGCAGGAGGATCGCTTGAGCCCAGGAGTTTGAGGTTGATGTGAGCTAGGCTGACGCCACCAAAAAAAGAGAGAGACAGATTAGGATAACGAAGTGAAAGCTTCCCTGCTGTCAAGACCTGCGTAACAGCCTCCAAATGGCTAGTACAAAGTCTATGTTGTCAATGGGTAGCCTCTCCCATAGTGTGGATTTTGTACCCCAGAAGCACCTCTACTGTTATTTCTGAGAAAGCCTCAGATTTGCACCAAGTCTGCTATTAATGCATAAGATGTGTATTTTCAGTGTGCCAAGAAAATATGATAATATTGAATTGCCTACATGGAAAGAAATAAAGCATTACCCTGATCATGACATTAGAGTCGTCCTCTCCTTTTCTCACCAGCTACTGCGTACTTTCAAAGGTCAAACCACTTGGGAATTAAGAAATTCATCTGGATTATTTCAAGAAATGCAACAAATGAAATCCTTAGAAAAAAACATCAGCAAATCCATTTTGTAAAAAATGTCCTTGCTATCAATTTGTCAAGGATGTCTAAAAAGAGTGATTTGTGACCAAAAACTCTTCTCATAGAAAACATATACATTTTCTGTTTCATGACTGCCAAGAATAGCCAACATTAATACACCTAATTATTTATGATTTGACCTTTACTTTTCACAGAAATTCAAAGAGCAGCTTTCTTTATAAATCCAAGATAATAACCTTACTAACTTTTTGAATATAAATTAACTGTTTTCAATTAAAAGTATGTCTACTACCATTCTGATTTCTTGTAAATAATCCGATGAGGAAAGAAAATCAAAAAATATACTTTAAATACACCCAAAAGTCTTCTTAATTTCATCTCCTCAACAAGGGTATACTCAGTTTCTCCTAAGAACAGCATATTTTAATATATATAACATAGGGAAGAGTGTTAAGAAAAATAAAATAACATGGGGGCTTCAATTTGAGGAGGCAAAATTTATATTAAGAAGTATTAAGAACTTGCCTGAGAAGACAAAATTATTAATAACGGGATGTTAAAAATGCAAAGTAGTATGTTACCAGGGCAAAGTCATTTGATACAAAGAGTGTCTCTAACAGCTGAGAGAATGACAAATAAAAGAATGATTACTGTACAATTAGGGAGCAGGAAGGCTGGTATTCTGGGAAAGATTTTTGAACAAGTCAAATTTTAAATTAAATCTAAAGGGAGGTAGTTTATCAGAACCTTGCTTTTCTATATGCCCTTCTCACCTTTCCAAATTGTCTCTCTATTTAAGTTTCAATTGTTCATTCACTATTTAGTATGTGCCAGTCACTGTTCTGGGTACTATAAATACAGAAAGTAAATTACATGAATCCTATCTTCAAAGAGCATGGTAGAGAAGATAGTCTCCGAAATTCAGAGTGATGGGAGTGGGGAGTGATGTCAGCAAGATGACAGAATAAGAGGCCCAAGCCTTCACTACCTGCCCCCTCTCCCAGGAAGTTCAGCTAACAACTACCCACAGACAAGAACACCTTGGTGAAAAAAAAAAAAAAACTTGGAAATAAGCCTGAATCATCTGTACAGTAGAATAAACACGACATGGAAAGGATAGGAGACTCCATATATATTGCAGTGCTATACACAATAGCCAGGTTATGGAACAACTTAAGTGTCCATCAACAGATGAATGGTTAAAGAAAATATGGTATTTTTTTTTTTCTATTTTTTATTTTGTTTGAGACAGAGTCTCACTCTGTTGCCCGGGCTAGAATGCCATGGTGTCAGCCTAGCTCATAGCAACCTCAAACTCCTGGGCTCAAGCAATCCTTCTGCCTCAGCCTCCGAGTAGGTGGGACTACAGGCATACGCCACCATGCCTGGCTAATTTTTTCTATATATTTAAAGTTGGCCAATTAATTTCTTTGTATTTTTAGTAAAGATGGGGTCTCGCTCTTGCTCAGGCAGGTTTCAAACTCCTGACCTGGAGCAATCCACCCACCTCGGCCTCCCAGAGTGCTAGGATTACAGGCGTGAGCCACCGTGCCCAGCCATATAAATATTAATAAAATGGAATACTATTTAGCCTTTAAAAAGAAAGCAATGTTGTCATTTTGTAACAACATGGATGGAATTGGTGAACATTAGGGTAAGTGAAATAAACCAGACACCAAAAGACAAATAGCACATGCTCTCACTTATGTGTGGAATCTAAAACAATCTAACTCAAAGAAGCAGAGGGTAGGATGGTGGCTACCAGAGATTGGGGGTCAGAGGAGGGGATGAGGAGATGATGGTCAAAAGATAGGGTGAATATAGTAAATAATAACATATTGTACATTTCAAAATCTCTAGGAGAATAAATTTCAAATGTTCTCACCACAAAAAATGATTAAGTATTTGAAGTGTCAGATATGTTAATTGCCTTGACTTAATTATTCCACAACATATTCATAAATCATAGCATCACTTTGTACCCTATAAATATATACAACTATAATCTGTCAATTTATAGTTAAACATTACAATTAAGAAAAACCCAAAACCCACAAATTTTTTTATTAATTTTAAAAATACAGAAAACAAAGTGATGAAGGTGGTAAGAGGGTAGTCAAGATACAAAAGCAAAATTGTAACCCAGCAAGTTAGAGATGTTTTCAGAAGGCAGAAGAAGCTGAGTTTAGTGTTGAGAGAGAAATAGAAGTTTTATCAGAACAGTGGGCGAGAAAGCCATCCCAGGCATAACAACTACGCAAAGTTTTCGGGGCACAGAGAGGCTTCCAGAGAGCAGTGGGAGTTCTATGCGACTGGAGCTCTCTTTGGCTGGCTGGGCCAGAGAGCCAGGAGAAATGTCTGCGGGCTGGCAGCAGGGAGAACTAAGGAAGATCTGCAGGAAAGCTGGTCTGGGCTGAAATGTAAAGGTTACTTATATTTCAACTCCGTTTCCTCCTCAGCACTAAAAGCATTTCAAGAACAATAGCTATTTTATTTATTTTTATTAGTATTGTATTTATTCATTTTTTTAACCCCAGCATAATTATCCAGTTGGTCTATGGGGAGCCAAGGAGGGAAATAATATCAGATGCTCACTTTTTTTGTTCTAAAATTAATCTTCATGAGGGCAAAAGAAGCACATAGGTAAGTATTTTTACATTGAATATTGGCTTGCAGTACTATTTTTAGTCCTTAAATAGAGCAATCTTTATTATTCAGAAAAGACTAATGTATAATATAGGATAAAGACTGCATTTATTAGCAAGCACTTTGCTTAATCAGCCTGATAGCTACTATTGGCCAGACAAGTGCTTATGAATTATGGCATTGCTTTTGGCAAAACTATTTATCTGGGTGACACGATATGTCACTTTTGAACTTAAACTTGACATCCATAAAATTACATTTTCATCAAACTGAAAGATCAAGCTTTCTGTGCTGACTCACTTGGGTCAACATTTTGCAAATGCCTGGATTTACCACTTGAACCATAAACCCTCTGTGAATAATTTTGTGCACTGATGTTTGATAGCCTAGGGCACAGATCATAATTTCTGAGCAGAAGAAGAGGTGTCAAAGCAAAATGTATTTCCTTTCTGCATACAGGATGACTTACTCCAAAGTGTATTCTCAAGTCATTTTAAAATCACTGGATAAACACTAACTTTGTTGAGCTCCAAAAGAGAGTAAACAGCTGGTATATTCTTTATTTCTTAGGGGTTAAGAAGACACATCACCTCCAACACATCACCTCCAATGCCAGAGGATTTTCACTGGTGTAATGGATACTTGTTACAACTTGGAACAATTCTCTTCTTTAGGTTAGACCTAATTTTAGGTTCTTTAAAAATAAGCAATAAGGTAGGAATTTCAGGACTGACCAAAATACCCAGAGGTGAGTCAAGAGTTATTCTGTCCTTAATCCTCTGCTCAGAATAAGCTTCCACAGCAGTCAGGTGTTACCGCTCTTGTCTAAGCCCACCGTGAGGTGATTTTTTTATTTTATATGAGTAAGCAGATTTGGACCACCCACTCTGGTAAGTAGATGTAGAGGGTTTAGCCCTCAGACAGCTGCCTGCTTGAAAAAGGAGTTGATACAATGCCCCTTGTAATCTGTTCAGACAGAAATGGTCGGCTATGATGAACTCCAGTTATAACTCAATTACCCCACTCAAGATTATTGAATGAATATTCCATTGATCTTTACTAACCATGTTAAAGAGCAATCTGGCACCGTTTTTTGGAACAAGATTTTTTCACAGTAACTTTGCAAGTATAATATATACCATTCAGTACAGTAATGTAAACTTTGTCTTCTGAGAAAGGTGTACACCAGTTTTGGTGATATTTATATAAGAACAATTTGTTAGTTCAAAATCTTTCCCAAGGAAAAGTGAGAGAAACATTAAATATGATGATTATTATGATGACTTTGCTAAAGGCTCCTGAAACAAATGGCAAGGTGGAAAGTTTCCAGGCAAATCTTCGGGACGTGCACTGCTGCAGGAAGCATCTTAAATTGGACTATTATTGACAAAGTTGACTGGGGTAACCGTAACGGTGAAAGAGAAGGTACCAGGGGTTTCAAAAACATCTATAAGAACCACTGAGACCTTGACTAAGATGACATTGAATTACTTGGAGAATGTTGGACTTAAGTGTCAAATATTCTTACAAATGTAAGAATCTCTCATTGACAAGACTTGCCATAAGCCACTTTGGGTAATATCACCATAGACCTTGCAGAATCTCAAATGTTAAAAGGCCAAGCTTCTAAATTAGGTGACTGAGAAAAAGATGTATCCTTTATGATACTTTTGTTGCAACTAACAGAAAAGTCAGTTTGGCCTGGATTAAACAGCAAAGCATGTTCATTAGCTCACTTACCTAAAAAGTCCAGAGATAAAGAAGGCGTAAGGCTAAATTTGATATAAAGCAGCTCAACGATATCACAAAACACCCAGTTTCTTTAAGCTCTCTTCTCTCCCTCTCACAGGGTCTGCTATATCCCAGGCCTGGCACCCTGGTTGTCACAGGTAGCTCCCAAGGCTACAGTTTCCTTATTCAAGATCAGGGGCAAAGAGCAGCTTTGTAGGTATCACCCACAGAATGTCAGGCAAGCTCCCTTTCCGGAAAATTCTGGAAACATCTCCTTATCTCTCACTGGTATGAATCCTATGCCAATCCCAGAACCAACCAATGTGACTAGTAACCAAGGCAGAGAGATCTTGTCAAGTCATACACTTTGACTTCAAGACAAAGAATTTTTCTCTTCTATCAATCTGCTATAGCCCTTTATTTAGTAGTCTCCACGTTGTACAGTCCAAACAGACTGTGCAGAAAAGGTACCAATAATGGACCTCTCTGAAAGTGCATCCAGCTGCATCCTCACGAGAGAAGTAACTGTTTCTGTCCTCAACCGGAGAACACAGCAGGAGGTGCCTGGGTGGAGGGACAGGAATCAGGTTTCTTTTAGCTCTCACCTTGTCTTTAGCTAAGTCTCTTACCTCCTTTCTTTTGCTTACACTAACTTTAGCTTGGGAAAGAGGCTTTTCAGCCCTGCCAGGTTCCAGATTGCTAGCCCTTAAACCACTTTGGATTACAGACTGTTACATAAAAGGCCTCTCTTCACAAAGTTGTGGGATTTTTTTCCTTCTTGTCACGGTTCCATCCGCGGCTTGTCTTTGAAGTGTTGCCCCAGTTCTTGGGCTCTTGGCTTGGAGAAATCGCAAACCTTGGCCCACGTGATGGAGCAAGATGACAGACACTCAGTAAATATGCGTGAAGAGTTTATTGCGAGTAAACTTTAAGGGTGCAAAGCGAAAGTACATTTCTTAGGGAAAACAGGTCTGCCTCCTCAAGTGGCAAAGACCCTGTCTACTTATATGTTTTTCTTTTTATATGCTAGTAGTTTATGTTTAGGTAAAGGTTAGTTATAACTATTCTAACTATACATCATGGCTTTGGGGACTGAATTCCTTTCTGTGACTTAAAGATTATATTGTACGTGCTGTGAGGAAAGTTCCATAACTGTTTGTGATATTTTTTCCATTCTTTGACTGGTGGTCAGTGTTCTGTGGTCTAATTACCCCATTCTTTAAGACTGAAATAACTGTTTCCCCCTTTTTTTCCTGGAATCATTTCCTCCTTTTTGTTTTTCTATAATTGCTTCCTCCTTCCTGTTGTTCTGCTCCCATCAATTCCCACACTGCACCTCGCAGGGTGGGAGGCAGAGCCTGGAGGGACCACTCGGCAGGGACTCGTCCCTCACCTTCATGTTCTTGGCTGTAGTCAGCCACCTCCCTTCCCGGCCACTCTGGGCCCTCAGTGGGCAGTAAACAAGTGTTACGGGGACACAGTGTTGGCACTGGGAGGAAGGCAGCAAGCGGGACCCCTGCTGTTTTATATTCTTCTTGCTGGGGAAGGAATCAATTTGATTGACTAATGTATCACGGTGTGTCTGAGAACACATTACTCCTCAGGGAGCTTTTAAGGGAGCTTTTTAAAGGAGGGTGACTAAGATTACTGATGCTTAACTCATAGAAACACATGTGTGTGGAAGTGTCAGTGAGGGCAAATTGGCAGGAGGAACTTCCCAGCCCTGTCTGACGGTCTGCAGGGAAAGAAAGGCCGGGAGGAGCACGTGAGTGACCTCCTTCACTGAGTGGTTCAGATTTTCAGAAATGAGCCCACTAGTCACAGTCGTATTTCAGTCCTCAGCTATCCTGGAGGGGCCAAGTTTCCATTCTCCTGACCCTTCCCACTCCTCCTATGGGTCTGTGGGCCCCTGTGGGCCAGGAGAGGTTTTCAGGCCATTGTTCCCACCCAGTAGAAGGGCTGTCAGCGGGGCAGAGTGAAGGTATGGCGAGGACGAGTGAATGCATCTGAGCAAGAGAATTGTGTATCTCCAGACAGCGCCCCTGAGCCCAGGTCTCTGGGAACTCCAGTTCCCTGCCCTACTTGGGGGTAGAATTCCCTGGTACATTTATACCTGAATCAGTGATGAAGTGGGAGGTGGGAAACATAGGCAGCATAGAAGGGTTGGAAGAAAATTGAATAAGGAATTAGATTAGGATTCTAATCCTGGCTCCAATGCCACCTTCAGCAGTGAACTTGGGCAAGTCACTTACTCTCAGGGCCTTGGTCTCCTCAGCTGAAAAATGAGGGGACAAGAGCTTTTAATACCCATACTTCACTCTTTTAGAGTTTTGCCAACAGAAAGTGCCTGGTGTAGTCTAGAATTTAACCCTTCCCGGGTCCAGATGAGACCAAGGGGGACTTGCTTTATAGATTCAGGACCCTTTTGTTTGTGGTCCTTCTGCAGGGTCCAAGGGGATCTGCTCAGAAAGGAGCCACTTACAGAGTGTGAAACCTGAAGCCATCAGGGGACGATGCTTGGTGGGACTGGTTATAAAGTCCTTAGGCTGATAAGCAGGGGCAATGTTTTTATCACTGCTCGGCAATGACATGCACTACAGGGAGGTTACCCTGCCTCTGTGGGGCCATCGAGAGAGCTGGCCTACTGCGCAACTCCAGGGGGTGTTTGTCCCAGAAGCACCACTCCTGGGAAGAAAGAGAAAAGAGTTGCCCCAAATAATAGTATCAGCAAAAGCAGCTAAGATTTGTTGAGCACTCACATCAAGTTAGTAGTAGGCCAATTTTTTACAAGTATTATTTTACTTAATCCTCACAACAACCCTTTGAGCTACGTTTTATTTTTCCCTTTAACAGGTGAGCCTTTTGAGGTCGAATGATTTGTCCAAGTTCACGTGGTAGTACATGTTGGAGGCAAGGCTTTTGTTCTGGAGCCTGCAATTTACCCATTATGTAACTCTACACTCGAAAGCCAAGTTCAAATCCTGGCTGTACCTGGGCCTCAGGTTATGTAAACGAATAAACGATGATCCAGGAATGGAATCTGACATCTCTGACACTAACTTCAGACCCCTATCACCTCTGACTGCTGCTTCAAAGCTGGTTCATGTGGTCATTTAAATATTGTGGAGCCAGTCTATGTTTTTGCTCAGCTGACTAATGCCATCAGTATTTAAAAAAATTGTAAAGCAGTCCTTCCTGTAATAAATGAACACATTTGGTGGGACCAGATCCAACACACAAACATTGACCTGCCTGGGAGAAAAACTTTCAGATACATTGTTGTATAACTCTAAGAAACTCAAGGAAATACTAAAAAGTTCCTGTTTCCTATAGTGTCTGGTTGTTTTTGGTGGTTTGTTTCTTGTTAAAGATACTCTGACGCTAAACTGACAGTTTCAAGCACATCCTAAAAAAGTTGACTCTAGCAGTGTACAGTAGTCCCTGCTTTTCCTTGAACGATATGTTCCAAGACTCCCAGTGGATGCCTGAAATCGTGGGTAGTATGAACCTGATTGCCATCAACTAGAACACGTTTCTGTTCATGTCCTCCACCCACAAATTAAATGCCTTTTCCATATTATCAAACCATTCATCACATACCGTAGCCGTAACTCTTGCAGTTTGAGTGAAGTGTGACAGCAAAACTAGCAAGAATTTTTTTCTTTCTCCAAAATTTTATGGATAGAATATTAGTTCTTACCATAGATCTCAGCAACCTCATCGTATGATTTTTTTTTTTTTTTTATTTCCATGTTGAGAACTTTCACCTTTTCACTTAAGGGAAGCAGAGGGAAGATTCACGTCCCAGGAAGCATAGAGTGAGATTTCATCATGCCACTCAGAACGCCGCACAATTTAAAACTCTCGAATTGTTTGTTTCTGGAGTTTTCCATTTTATGTTTTAGGAGCCAGGTTGACTGCAGGTAACTGAAACCTCAGAAAGCAAAACTGTGTGCGGTTAATGAGGGACTTCTATATACTAGTTTCTGACGGCTGCTGTAACAAATTCCACAAACTTGGTGGCTTGAAAGAACACACATTTATTCTCCTACAGTTATGGAGGCCAGAAGTCCGAAATCAACTTCACTGGGCTAAACTCAAGGTGTCAGTGCGGCTGATTCCTTCTGGAGGCTCTGAGTGGAAGAATGTTTTCTTGGCTCTTCCAGCTGTTGGTGGCTGCCATCACTCCCCTCTTCGCCTCTGTAATCTCATTTCCTTCTCCTGTTCTGCGTCAAATCTCCTTTAGTCGCCTTCTTATAAGGACACCTGTGATTACATTTAGGGCCCACCTGGATAATCCAGGATGATCGCACCATTTCGAAAATCCTTAACGTAATCACACCTGCAAAGTCCCTTTTGCCATAGAAGGCACTAGTCACAGGTCCCAGGGATTAGGACCTGGATTTCTTTAGGTGTTATAATTCAGCCTATCACGGCGCCTGTCATTGCTCCCCATGAACACAAAGCTGCTGCCTTCTTAAGCCATGGCCTGGGAACACCAGGCTCTGCTCGAAGGTGTGTTCTGCCCATTCCGCCAGCAGCACCGCCTTGTGTTGACAGAAACTCTCTCCTTGGACTCATTCTACTGTGTCACAATTTCCAAGTTGCTTTGAAGTTTCTCAGGAAAACATATCCCAGCTTAGGGAAATAAGGAAAGTGTTCCCTTGATTAGAAAGAATATAACAAAGTAAAATAAAATGAATAAATAGGCTTGTGTTCGGGAGACAGACTGATCTGGATTTGAGTTCTGACTTTATTATCTGTGGATTCTTTGGCGAGTTTCTCAACCACTCCAGGGCGCTTGTTTTCCCCCAGTAGCGGTTCCAATCCACAGGGTGGCTGTAAAGTTTAAATGAGATCATTCACTGAAAGCCCACACCACTGTGCTTGTTATGTACTACTAGCAAAACCCAATATTTTATTTCCATATTTCAGCAACTTTCTTTTCATTAATAGTTTTAGCTTTTTAACATGAGATACACAAACTTGTGAAATGCTTTTGATCTTGAGAAGAATTTTTCAAGAAGCAAGAGCAAATCATTAAGAAAATACTACTTGGACTTTTGCTACATAGACCAAATAGAGTTTAAAATTGTATTATTAATATGCATATTTTGACTTTTTATTAAAATAGAGTAAAATACATAGAGTAAAAGTCATCTTTTAAAAAGCATAGAGTTCTGTGAATTTTGACAAACAAAACAGTCATGTAACCACCGCTGTAATCAAGATAGAGAATTTTTCCATCCCCCCAAAATAGTCTCCTTGTGTCCCTCTGCAGTCAATCCTCTCCCCTAAAACCCTGGGCCCTGGCAACTATTGATCTCTCTGTTATTTGTATTTTATTTAAAAGCATATTTCACTTCAGGCTTAGACGCAAAGCAAGCTGCAGGGTATCTGCAGAGGAAAAGAGTCTACCTACTTTGGTTTTAAAAGTCATTTGCCACATAGCAGCACCGTTCCTGTCCCGTACATGTGTAACAAAAACTCTTGGTGCTGTGAAGGTCTAATGCAAAAGGTAACCCTCACTGGGATTCACTGTAACTTTTCCAGGAATCCTGGTAGGGAGAGCAGGCACTATCTCTGAGCTCTCACAACACTGTCGATGTGACATCAGTGAGACCCTGACGACCCAGATGACGGAGGAATCGGGATAAGCAAGACCCCAAGACACAGAGAGAGGCAGCCAAGGAGTGGCCCCTTTCACCTATGTTTCTTCTCCCTCCCTCTGAAGTCATTACTAGAACCTTTTTACCTCTGCACTCACCGCCTATGCCAGTTCATTTCACTACACTTGTATTTCTCCAAAATAAATTGAAGGTAATGGAGTTGTGTATCTTTCTTCTTCATTAAAAATGTTGTTCACATTATACAAATTCTTCTTGGGAGGAAATTACTTCTGCTGTAAGACGTATTCACTTAGAACCAGACAAGGTAAATGCAGTGAATATGTTGTTTAGGTCAAGAATGATTCCCAACTCTCCATGTATTACATAACTGTGTGCTTAAGGGCAATAATCTCTGAACTTCTAGAAAACAACAACTGTGTCATATACATCTTTGTATTCAAAGACCTATTACAGAGCACAGCAGTGTGAAAGACGAGCTCACTAACTTGTCATTTTCACCTTGCTGGCATTCCAGTGTAGGGCTCCATGGTGGGACTTTAGCGTTTGGTCTGTACTAATAAGGACACAGCTAGGAGTCTCTTTTAAACTTCTTTGGAGCTCCAAAGTCAGCTTTAACATCATTTATCTTTCAGTTTTCACTTCTTATTTCTAGGAAGTTCATTTGAATATTATGAAAAGCAAGTTATTGAACTAATTGTGTTGCAAAATAAATGATTGCAATGCTGAAATGAACCACTAGATGGCTTCTTGAAAAAACTATTTCTTTGGTTTGTTCAGCAATTTGCCATCAAAAAACAAAAAGTCACTCCTGGTCACTTTGTATCTATATGGATATATAATTGTTATCCTTTCTTCAGAATTGGAAAAGAAAACAGCTTGTTTCTTTATTTCCCTAAACATGACTAATGCATCTTTTGTGCACATCTATAAGTTACGAGTCCGGTTTCATATTATAAAATTATGACTTTCTAGACGTATACAATGCATTCTTCATGTTAAGCAAAGTTTTCACATTTTGATTTAAAGAAAATTTAAATCAAACATGATTATTCACTCCAGAAAAGGTTTACTAATGAGAGTTCTTTAAATAATAAGCTTTCCTCTTATATTTCCAATATTATAAAGTTTGCATACATTTGATTTACATAGTGCTATTCAGGTATTTAACTTTCACATAAACTATACTTGAATACATCAAATATACTTGATGTATGTACACTTGAACATTCAGGGAAATATGGAAATGTTAGTGACACATACAATAAGGAAGGAAGTAGGTAACCACATTTGTTTAGAGACACGGAGAGATAAATTATAGTTATTCCAACAGTCTCTAATTTTGAAATTTCTTTAAGATTCTCTTTCATTCTTCCATCTCACATTTTGCCTCCTTTCCTTGACACTTATTCCTACCTACATATTCCTCTGGAAAAAGATTATTGCATATGGTATATAGGAAGTCTGCATAAATAACTTTCTTAAAATGTCATTTTTATTGTCATAAAAACTTTGATTTTATTTGCAATGAGTCTTTCAGAGGAACAAGAAAAAAATTTATTAGAAATGAAGGAAAATGCACAATTACTCAAGGCAATATTCATTCATTTATTGTAGTTAAAATCAACTAGTATTCAAGGGGAAAGGTGAACTTTCAGAGCCATAGTTGTGTATTTAGAGCTAAATAGGCTTGGGCTTTAAGGCAAGGGAAAGAAGTTCAATGGACTATGAGTATTCTTTCAATTAGCAGAAATAATTCAGTGTTTTTAATAATATTCATATTTGTTGTGGATACTTATTCTTAGGGTCAGAACCAGCCTTGCTCCTAACAATTGCAGTGCTCAGGGCAAGAGTGTGGGTAGTGACCCCTTGTCCCTTCTCTTCCCCACCCTTGCCCTGTCTGCCATGTGAGAGGCCGTGTGCTCATACACGGGGACTCCCCAGCCTGCCTGGCCACGTTCTGTCCACAGCTCCTCACTCCCGCTGGGACCTGGGATGTACACGCTGTGGCTCAATCCAGCCCCAGGAAGACAGATCCAGGGAAGAGGCCAGGCAGGCCTTGCGTGTGGGCTTAGGCCATTTGGACAGGACATTGTGAGATTCTGGGTCCCAAGAGTGTGGTCCAGAAATGAGGGGAAGGGAGCACCACTCCTGTCTCCATGACCCTAAAGCTTCTTCAGCTCTTAGGGAGACATGTGGGGGAGGACAGCCAAGGAGGGGCTCCCTAAGGCAGAGCTCAGGGAGCTCAGGTCATGAGTGGTACTAGTGAGAACAATGCCAGGCAGGCAGTCTCTCCATAAATATTCATGGTATAGTTAGTTGTTGAATTTCAATATGCTAGACTGGGCTAAGCCCCTTACGTAATATTATCTCATCTCTATGAGGCAGGAACTCCATGAGGTAGGAAATATTACTTCCATTTTACAGATGTAAAAACTATGGCTCAGAGCTGTTATCTGCTAAAGTAATATGTGACTTTGATCAGATTTTAAGGCCAATGGTAACCTTAACCACTACACTATATTTTTGACTAAATAAATGAAGATAAATGGTATTTTCTGTAACTTCAGTTTGATAAAGCAACTACTCTTCTCCTGTAGAATAAGCAAGGTTATTTATAGAAGAATAGCCTAGATCCAATGCCAAAAGCAACAAAAAGGATACAATTTGTATTTTTATTCTCTGATCTTTTAAAACTAGCTTTACTGTGATATGATTTGCATACCATAAAGTTGACCCATTTAAACTGTACAATTTAATGGTTTATTATAGTATTAATACATTTATAGAGTTTTGCAACCTTCACTTAATCTAATTTAGAACATTTCCATCAGCCCCAAAAGAAATCTTGTACCCATCCACCAAGACAGCACTCGTACCCAGCTCGACCAACCCTTAGACAGGTTTCTTCCTGATCATAGCCCGACCTCCCTTTTCTTACAGCATTTACTTTAGAAAATTTGCAATTAAAAATGTTTTGCCTCTTCTTCCAGTCTCTTGCCAGTTTCATAACCCAGGTAAGTCTTTCTCAAGGACCTGGGAGCCATCCCTGTAAATGTGATCATCAAGGAAGCAGCACCCCTACCCCCCAGTCTCCGGGAGGGGAACAGCTTCACTAAGTGAGGCTAGCAACCACAGATGGCCTAACTACATACATCTCCCCCACAGCCTCCAGTACTTTTCCACTAACTTACCCAGTGCTTCAAAACCTGCCTGCCTTTTGCTTCAGCACACTTGAGTTCTAGCTCTCTTCGCATTTTAAGTCTTAAATAAAATCTTCCTTGTCTAACTCCATCCAGTGCAGTTTCTCTGTGACATCTACCTCCACTCACCTTCTTTCCCCTTTTTTTAGCCCTAAGTAACCACTAGTAATTGTGAAGTGGTTGTTTTCTAATCTTTTTATATTTTTATAAGGCAAATATGGTTTCAAAACAAAATATAAATCCCTACTATGTGGCTGTAATAAAATCTTAAACAGAAAATAACAGATACAGTAGTTCCCCTTTATCCACAGGGAATATGTTCCAAGACCCCCAGTGGGTGCCCGAAACTGAGGATGGTACCAAAACCTGTATTTACTATGCATGAGTTCCTTTTTCCTTCTTCATGATTTCAGAGATAAAAGATTTGTTCTTACTGTAGACCTCGGCAACCTCAGGATACAATTTTTTTCTTTCTTTATTAAGTGGAGAACTTTCACCATTTCACTTAAAGGAAGCACTTTTCGGCTTCTCTTTAGCGTACCTGAATTGCCAGCATCCCTACTCCTTTGCTGTGGGGCCATTAGGAAGTAAAATAAGGGTGACTCGAACACAAGCACTGTGATATCATGACAGTTGATCTGATAACCAAGAGGGCTACCAGTGACTAATGGGTGGGGAGAGTCTCCAGTGTGGATACCTGGACAAAGGGAGGACTCACATCCCGGATGGGATACAGCAGAATGGCATGAGACTTCCTCACACCATTCAGAACGGCGCACAAGTTAAAAACTCTTGGATTGTTTATTTATGGAATTTTCCATTTAATATTTTCAGACCAAGCTTGACAGTGGATAACTGAAACCATCGAAAGTGAAACCTCAGATAAAGGCGGACTATTGTACAAAATTTCTATTTAAGATAAGTCAGGCTTTGGAAAACTAAATCTGTAAGCTAAATTAGGTAAGGAATTTCTATGGTCACTTGAAATCAGAGCTCAGCAGTAGGACAGAAATATATATATAAATATTCAGGTAAAGTTGATCCTATTGTAGTGAAATTGAGAATACTCAGATTTGAATATTGTTTATATGAGTCTTTTTATCATAATCTCTGAATAGAAACGCTTTCTTAATTTCTGTTATTTATACTAGTTCAACATATGCTGCTAAATCCACAGGAAGTGGCCACATCTTCCCTGTTCTGGAGCGCTGGGGAAGTTCTTCATTTTGGCTTCATTGTAATAAAAAAGGTCTGTGCCAAGATACCACACCACCTCTGTTTAGTGAATCTACGTTTCATTGAGATAAAGCTGTAAATTGCCCTGTAATCAAGAAAATAGGACAGTGACTATTATAAGAAGTCTGCTCTTCAGAAAGCTCTAGTGATACACAAAATGCATAATACATGGTGGAGGGGAGCTCAAAAAATTGTTTTAATTTGGAAAATGATTCTGTAATATGGACAATTAAAATTTATTTCAACCTCTATGTGTAAGGCTTCAGCAAAAGCTTCTGCATACTTTTTCTTCTAGTCCTTTCATTGAATCCTTTCAGTAACCTTAAGGGTACATGTTATCCCATTTTCTAGATGAGACAATAAAGCTTAATAAGATCAAGAGATTTATTCAAAGTTACAAAACTCTTAAGTAGTGGAGCCAGAATTCAAACAGTCAAGTGTCTGACTCCAAAGCCTACACTTTTCCATCTCATTGTACTCTCTTATTTCCCCTTAGTAAAGCTTCCAGTGTCACTTTTTGGAGGATATTAAGTTTCTTTGGGCTTGAGCTTCCTTTCAACACATGGAAAATCCACCCTAATTGATATGTCAGTATCCTTACTTGAAAACACTCTTAGCAAGTTCTTACTTCATTATCAATAAACCATGTGTTTTCTAGGTTGGCAGAGGTGACTTAGTCCTGTGATGTTTGAACACTGGTTTTCAAATTTTATTAATCCTCAAAACCCTTTGTTCAAATGAATGTCTTATAGGAAAGCCCATGATATAGACAGGATTGCTGTTGGGAGAGAGCAAGGATGAGCAGGTTATTGATAACCGCACCATCACTGTAGCCACACTGAACATTCGCACATGCATTCACCCATCTCTGCTCTGCTTTATACACATCCTCTCATTCCATCCTTTAAACCACTGTGACCATTTCTGATTTAAGAACCAGTAAATCAGTTATGATTGTTACTCCATGGGTAATGAAGAAGCCTACTACAGTTGCTTGAATACACAGGGATTTATTTTTTTTTCACATAACCAGAAGTCCAGAGGTAGCCATGCCAAGGCTGACGCAGTTGCTCAGTGACATCAGACCTTTTCTCTTTCCTTCTACCACCCTTAAAATGGGCTCTTCTCGTCATGGATACTGGGTATGCAACTAGCAGTTAGGAAGGAACTAAGTGATCTGAAAATCATTAGGTTCTAGGAGTCCTGTGAAGACCTTGCTCCAGATTCCGTCACCAACATAATTTCCTTGGGCTCCTTTCATCTGTCTCTTCGGTCTTGGAATTTCATTAACTCATCACAGGAGGCTGCTACCTCTTTCTCTCCCTCGATCCCTTTTTGACTTTTGTTTTGGATTGCAATTTACTTTCATGATCCCAGGGGTAAACACACTTTCATGATCTGTTTCCATTTCTTTTCAGAAATCAAGACTTGTGTTAGTACTTTTCACCTACAATATCTCACTTAATTAAATCTAAGCTTCAGAGTTTTTTTTTTTTTGACATTTTAACAGTGACAATAATAATAGCAAACAGTTACATGGTAGTTACCATGAGCCAGGAGCTGATCCAAGAGCATGACATATATTATTTAATTTTCCAATAGCTCTGTTATCTCCATTTTACAGATGATGAAGGGAAGTACAGAGTGATTAAGTGACTTGCTAAAGGTCATATGCCAGTAAGGAGCAGGACAGGATTAAAATCTAGGCAATCTGGCTTCAGATTTTTATCCACTACACTGTTGCTTCTAACAAATTTAAAGATTTTATAGGCTATAACATATGTTGAAATGTAAGTTATTTTAAATGTAGTTGAAAAATAACTACTAATCTTTAACATTTACCAACTGCCTACATATATTTAAAATTGTGTTAATGCCATGATTTCTGACTCAAGTAATATACTAAGGCAAATTTATTTATTTGTAATAAATATAAGACACACACAATGTACTTGACATGCCAGAGGAGCTGAGTTAATTTGATATCCTTTTAGCAAATAAACTTCTTACTGGGACTGGAAATCTTTTTTTACTTGAACTATTAATAATGGCAACTTAGTATTAATATTTCTTATATATCAGGTACCATGCTATGGTAAAGATGGCACAAATTCTTTGCTATTTCTATTATTTAGAGGGGAGTCTCTTTCTTTCCCTATTGAATCTGGGTTGGCCTGTGATTTTACAAAGAGAATGCTGCAGAAGTAACATTCTAGGACTTCCAAGACTCAGTCATAAGAAGCCTGGCAGATTCCGCAGAGGTGGATCGGAACATTCACTCTGGGGTTCCAGCTTCATGCCGTAAGGAAACACAAACAGCCTCGAGGAAAGGCCCACTGCAGAGCACCCACGGCTCCTAGCTGAGCTTCCACCTGCCAGCCAGTACAAACCTGCCAGCCAAGGAGAGCTCTTTTGGGAGTACATCCTCCGACCCCAGCAGATGACAAGGGGAGCAAAATGAGCCGATTCCACTGAGCTCTTCCCACATTATTGATGTGTGAGCAAACTGAATGATTGTGGTTGCTTTAAGCATAAAGTTTGGGGTAGTTAGTTATGCAGAACCAGAGCATGTGCTAAGGCTTTCACAGATGTTACCTTAATTTATTCCTCACAATAATCTTACGAGGCAGCTAGTATTATCCTCATTTTAAGATGATGAAGCTGAGGCTCAAAGAATCTCAAAATCATCCAGGGTCTGTCAACTCCAATTTGAAGATGGGTATTTCTCCTGATTGATAAGTATTATTTCACTTAATGATCCATCTTATTCACAGGACAACTGTTGAGTCAGACACGACTAAGGTTAAATCTTAGTTCTGCTCTTATTGGCTCTATGTCCTTGGATAAATACAAGACAAATTTGCATTTCATAGGACTGTGAAGATCCCAAAGATACATATAAAAGACTTGGCAGATGGTAGGCACTCAACAATGGGAAAATATTATTTGCTTTGAAAAATGTTTTCTATAATGAAAAAGCAGCTAGTGGTAAAGTTGCAGAAATGGTCTTTGATGGTGTGAACATGGGATACACTCCCATTTAGGAGCAGGTATGTACCAAAATAATGGTCTAATTTTTAAAATAAAAAACCCTGCAACATCACATGATGGCAAACCATGTATGCATACATGGCTTGTTTACATGTATGTATATACATGTAAGTGTATTTAACAGATTTCTTTGAAGTACAGAAAATTTCTAATTAAACAATTGTTTGTTACTTCATTTTAAGATTCCTTCCAGCTCTAAAATTCTGAGAATTTTACTTTGTTCTTCTACCACCTCAAATGTTGAGTGCCTTAAGAAAAAAATGCAATCTCAGCCAAATTTCCAACCATGCCAATAACCGTGTGTAATTTGAAAGCCATTCCTAAACAAGTTGATATTCTGAGTGAGGGCCTTTCTCTCTAGTGTTGGCTTCTATCAATTTTTAAACAGGGACCTACCTAAGTAAAACAGGTCCTATCAGGTGGCTGTCATCTTCCCCCTGGAGGTCAGCGGAGAGGGTGTGAGGAGTAACACAGCAGCAGCTGGATGGAGGTCAGCAGTAAGGTGAACTGCTGGGAACGTTACTGGGTCTGCAACAGGTGCTCAAGAACGTAGAAAATTGGATGTGCTTGTTCTTCCTTTATCCTTTTTAGCCTGTCTTACCCATTTATTGCCAGCTTAACTGGATGATGGTGGTTAGCAGTAGTAAGAACTAAAACATCAGTGTATGTCGAAAGACTCCTTCATCCTGTGCCTATGTGCTCAGTGCTTGTGTGTGACGTGAGCTAAGTGGGCTGCTGGTCTACAGAATCCTTCGGGTACAGCTCCTTTTGTCTCTAGTCTCTTCGCTACTAACACCGGAGCTCTCCCTAACAGACTGACAAATGAAGAACTGTATCCCCTAAACAGAGACTATACTTTTTAAGTGCTCCTGGAACATTTAAAACAGGGAAAGACAATAAACCCCCCGAAAGCATATATTACACACATAGCATTCTGTTTTTGATGCCATAAAGATGAAAATAAAAGAATCAGAAAATAAAACTTCCACTCAACCCACATTAAAAAATCCCATTATCTGAAGAAAAAAATTGAAGACAAAGAAAAAAGGAAAAGATATCCCTTCTTATGCAATTTTTGGGTCAAAGAGGAAATCAAAACTGAAGCTTAAGAACACCTAGAAAATAACAGTAAGACAACACTAATAACCTAAATGATTCAGCTTAAGCAGTGCTCCAAATTGAGTCCACGTTTTCAATCTCTTATTAACAACTAAGAAATATTAACAAAAATAAAAGGATTAACTCAAGGAGTCAGGAAAAAAACAAACAACCAAATAAACTAAGGAAAGCAAAACGTAGGAAATTTAAGTGGAAATGATCAGCTGATGCTCCTTAATACAATTAAATGTGTCTATCTGCACCCAGTTCATTATAGCCAATGTTATTTAACATTATTCTATAAATACTAGACAGTTCAATTAAACAAGATACAAGAAGGTATGCACACTGTAACAAAGGTTACAATATGTTTGCAGATGACGTGATTATGTAGTTGGAAAACACAAAATAATTAACTGAAATACTATTACAAACTATAAGAAAATGAAGTCAGGTGGCTGGGTTGAAAATTAATATAAATCATTAGCCTTTATATATACTAAAATTAGGCTAAATTACTAACTAATGAAAGAACTTCATTAATAATGACAACAAAAATGATGAAACTTGTAAACATGAACTCGTAAAAATGCATGAGATCTCTGTAAATTAAAATGTAAATACATCTAAAAGAAACAGAAAAAAAAAAGACTTAAATGAATTAGGATCATTTTTAGATAGACCATCATGATTTAGATAAGAATCTTTAACATGATACTAACATCAAATTTCTCCAAGTTAATCTATAAAATGAAAACTGTCCCCAAAAAAAGTACCAATGGATTTTCGTGGAATGCAACTTGATTCTAAAGTTCAAGTGGAAAAATACTTGAAACATATTTTAAAATTAGTTATTAAAACAATATAGGACTGATACAAAAAGAGAAAGGCAGATTAATTGAAGAGGCTAGAATTAGAGACTAGAAACACAGCCAGTATGAAAATTCACTACATGATAAGTTTGTTCCATTTCAAATTAGTACAGAACGGATGTAATTTTTTAATAAACAGCTTTAGGAAAACAAGGTATTTACCTTAAAAAAAATTAGTGAAACCCTAAATTCAGGATGAATGATTTAAATGTGAAAAATGAAATTACAGAAATACTCAACTTTACTTTTTTTTTTTTTTTTTTTTGAGACAGAGTCTCACTTTGTTGCCCTGGCTAGAGTGCCGGGGCATCAGCCTAGCTCACAGCAACCTCAAACTCCTGGGCTCAAGCGATCCTTCTGCCTCAGCCTCCCGAGTAGCTGGGACTACAGGCATGCACCACCATGCCCGGCTAATTTTTCTATGTATTATTAGTTGGCCAATTAATTTCTTTCTATTTATAGTAGAGACGGGGTCTCACTCTTGCTCAGGCTGGTTTCGAACTCCTGAGCTTGAGCAATCCACCCACCTCCGCCTCCCAGAGTTCTAGGATTATAGGCGTGAGCCACCACGCCCGGCCATAACTACTTTCTAAAGTGTCTTTTCCTTTTGCCTATGAAATATAAGTATTCTTGAACTTTCTTTTCCCTGTGTGCGCGTATGTGCGTGTGTGTGTGTGTGGAGAGAGAGAGAGAGAGAGAGAGAGAGAGAGCACATGCTCAAGAGCACGCTCTATACACCAGCTCTGGCTTACATTGATTAACAAAGGTTAACAGTTTAGACTGGGTTCTAATGATTGCTTGCGGTATTTTGTCACTGTTGCTTTGCCAGCTTTAAATGTGTCTGACAACTAACTACCCCTTATCACAGCCACTTCATAACACTTACATGAGACTTGTGTCAGGGAAGAAAGACCATAATTGCAGGGTCTAGATAAGTGAGTTCTCTTTTGTTTCTCTAGGCAAGGAACTCTCTAGAATCAGCATTAGATAAAAATATCTTTTAAAAGGACATGGACTAGAAGATTACAGATACCAACTATGTACTTATGATATGTAACAACTGCTTGAGGATCAAGATGCCAATAGTTGGGATAGAATGAGACTTTGCAGTTTGGGCACTTTTGAAGTTTGCATTAAGGATGTACTTTAATATAAATCAAAGTCAGATTTTTGGGGGGTAAACTTTGAACATATTTAAAGTAGCTGATTTAAACTCTTTGTCTATTAAGTCAAAATTCTTGGCTTCCTTGGGGACAATTTATTAACTGCTATTTTAACTGTCTGTGTAGATCATACTTTGTTATTTCATTATATGCCTTACAATTTGTTGAAAACTGGATATTTTAAATACTGCAGCAACTCTGTAAATCAGAGTTTTCCTGCTTCCCCGGAGTTTATTCTTGTTGCTATTTGTTGTAGTTGGTTTTTTGTTTAGTTACCTCTTAATTAATTCTAGTAAGTCTTTTTATGTTGTTATTGTAAATGGCCACTGAGGTCTCTGCTTGGTTAGTTAAATGGTGGGC
Organism: Lepilemur ruficaudatus; assembly: GCA_963574885.1. Lineage (NCBI taxonomy): Eukaryota > Metazoa > Chordata > Mammalia > Primates > Lepilemuridae > Lepilemur > Lepilemur ruficaudatus. Next base: position 21,647 of record CAUYRT010089884.1, read on the forward strand.
AACTAATTGTGCCGAGACTTCCTTAAATACTTACAGTCATTAAGTTCCCCTTCTTTGTTTAGGATTTTTGTATGCATATTCTAGGGCCTTCAATACTCAGCCAGGCAGTTAACAATATTGCCTTCACTTCCTCTGTGCTCACTCTGACAGCCAGAAAGGTGAGAGTTTAGGGCTTTTTCATGTCTTTTTTGAGCAGGCACATAGCTTTATGTATGGCGTTCTAGTTTCCCAGAAATGTGTAAGGGCTTTTCAAATTCCCCATGGACATCTTCCTCCCCAGCTCTTCCTTTTAGCTTTCTGGTTAACCTGTTGTTTGCCCCAACTGCCATCTACCACCTTGGGCAGCTATGGTGTTAAACAATGGCCTCTTCCTATTTTCACTAAATATCCCCAGGGAAAAGGTTGTTTGTACTGGGTAAGCTCAGGTCAAATAAAAACAGCCTTGTGAATGGAGTCTTCCAGGGAACCACCAGACAGGTGAATAATGACAATTTTCTGGGAGTGGGCCTTTGAAATCCTTCGGGCTCTATTCTGTTCCCTCCAGTGGCTACCAGACTGATTGCAGGCTGTTGGTTTTCAAGCTGCTGAGGGGCTAGGGAGTGGGAGAGGGAGGAGGATAAATTAAAACTGCCACAGAGCTTGCTATTCTTACATAAAGTTAGCCATTTTTCTTGAAGAAATGCTTCTTGGATTGCAGCAAACCTTTGGCTAACTTTCAGAATTCTGAAGAGTTGTTTTGGACAATTTTTGCCAGTGTTGTCATTGCTTTTATGGAAAAGAGTATTTTTGGAGGTCATTGCTCTACCATTTTCACTGACATTTCCCTGGATAAACTTAGAGAAAACATCTGGTATATTCAGTGGGTTATTAATCAGCTTTTAAATTAGATCAAGACACAAATTCAATTGTTTAAATCAGAAATATAATCAATAACAGATCGGTTTAAATAACTGCCTTGACTTGACTAAAATTCAGTTGGTTCACAAACAGCCTGCTTGTTTGAATGAAAATTCAAAAACCATATTGGATTGTAGGAAATAGCCTTGATTTGAAAAAATTGCCTGAAATTTATTTATAATGTATTGACTTAAAACTTACTGACTTCTTTTGCCTAAGAGGAGGGCAAAAAAAAAATTACTGACTTCTTATATTATCTATCATATCATTTGCTTATTTAAGGGGAAATTGTCATAGCAAACTTGCAAAAATCCAAAAGGTCTAAGGATAAAAATACTTTCTGCTATTGGTATTCTAGGCAAGTTTCCAATAGTTGCCCACATGGTTATTTGGATTTATATAGACCGGTAATGCATCATGATGAATCTGAATTCTGAGTTATTTTATAAAGGTAATTAGGTTTAGAAAATTGAATAAACTGTCATATGCAAATATACATTTTAAAATCTCTGTGAATTTAGAGAGTTATAATTTTGTGACGAACGAAGGAGCTCAGGAAATTTCACCCCAAAATATGACTCCTTCACATAAAGAGTATTTTGAATTAAAGGTCCTTGGAGATCCGCAGGCTTTGGAAAGGGGCTTTCCCTCTTTTCTTCACTGAAAAACCAGACCCATCAAAAAGAAGAATCTTCCCTTTCCTGTTATCTCAACATATTACAGGAAAGAACAATGCAACCAGACCTGGCCCAAATCATTTTAAATGCATACATTTCTCTCAGGTTAACTTAATTTGTAAAGAGAATCATTTATAAGTCAAATCTGTTTTCCCCATCCATTCATTCTCCCAAATATCTATTCATCCTCTCTAGTAAGCATTTATTGCCCCTAAACAGAATTACGTATGTTCGTCATCTCTCCCTCCCCTCTAATGTAAGACTATATAAATTTCTGGACCCCATTGGGATATTGGGTAGTCACTCTGTGATCTCTTCATGCACACAGTAAATAAATCTCTTTCTCTTACTAATCTGCCTTTTGTGAGTTGATCTTTCAATTAACCTTCCTGAGCAGAGGGAAAGTTTCCCCTCATCTCCACACAACTATTTATTTGGTTTTTTCCTTTTTTTTCTTTTTAACCTGTCTCTTTTGTGATGATTATTTGGGTTTTAGACATTTAACTTCTCCTTTATAAAAATTCATGTTTCTAATTAGGGAAGTCTTAGGGTTTCCCTTTCTTATACTTAAGGAGACATTTATAGGAAGGCCTTTATAGTCTCTTTTCTACCATTAATGTGTTAGTTTACCATTTCTTGGATGGAGTTTATTATAGGAACCAGCTTTACAAATAAGACAGTTTCTGTATTCGGACTGAATCAAGTTTTCACAGAATAGTTTTATTCTGTTTTGAAGGAAATTCTTAGATACCTGTGCATATTGAATTCAATTACAAATACATAAAAAATATTTTTACTCTCCAAAGCCAAGTGGATTATTTTTAATTTTTATGCCATTTAGCAAACTACTAGCAGTTCGAAAAACCTAGTGGAGAAATTTGTTGAGAAAATACAATGAACGGTTCATGGTATTATTCAGTTGTTTTCAAATTGAACATTGGCTAATAATGTTGCTATACAGGAAGAATACTAATTTTGTAATGGCTGAGAAATAGGGAAAATGTAAACTACTTGTCAAATTTTAAAAATCAGGACTTTGAAATAATTTGGATTTCTGGCTTTAAAAAAAAGAAAGATCTTAAAACACTACTACTGCATTCCTGCCTGGCACAATTGTAGATGTCTTCTTTAAATCACACAAGCACTCTATACTTTTCCAGTCTCTTTCACTTATTACCACTAAAAAATATTGTCTGCCTTTTCTCTTTGGTGTTTGAGTATATGACCTCTGCCGTTTTAACACTGATGTACAGATTTGTTAACATGTTGGACATTTGTTGCACTAAATAACTTTTAAGAGGTGTTTTAGGTACTGATTTAAGTATTTTACATACATTGTCTTATTTCTCAAAATAGTTTCATGAAATAGATATAATTTTATCCCCGTTTTTATGAATGAGGAAAACTGAAGTCTAGAAAAGTTAATTTGTTCAAGGTCACACCACTAGCTTAAGACTGACTTCAAACCCAGGCAGTCTTAACACTGGAACCCATGTTCTACCACTATGCCATTTTTGTTCAATAAAGCATTGTGAATATACTTATCAGCAAGCCAATGACAATTGTATCTTCATTGGTGATAACTGTAAAAGTAGCCATAAGAGACCAACATGTTCACTGATTTGGACCTGTGAAAACATTAACCTTGCCCTAGTTTATAGAGGCCCTCTGGATTCAAGAGCAGTTTTAAGGGAGCAAAATTTGATAGTGAATGCCACAGGGTTATTAATAGGAGAAAGCATGGAAGTAAGTTTGTAGATAGGTGTTCTTGAAGGTTGTATCTAATGAAATGTTTTCTCTGCTTGAAATAATTTTTTTCATCTCCTTTTTATTCTGGCCCATCCAGAACTTACATGAACCTTACTTGGCCATCTAAATCTGTTCAACAGGAGTCTTTTGTTCTTTTGTAGTACTGTAGTACTTTTATGTATTCAAAAAGTGCCAGAACTGAGAGCACAAAATTGAATAAAGAATGGATTCTATATTGAGGAGATCTCTTATTTTTATGTATCATTTATTTTCCTGTTATTTAGAGGTTTGAATTAGTTTTTACTTTTTAAATATAGTCTCTACTAAGATACAAGCTTTAGGCCGGGCGCGGTGGCTCACGCCTGTAATCCTAGCACTCTGGGAGGCCGAGGCGGGCGGATTGCTCAAGGTCAGGAGTTCGAAACCAGCCTGAGCAAGAGCGAGACCTCGTCTCTACTATAAAATAGAAAGAAATTAATT
>CAUYRT010089887.1:0-17083 GCA_963574885.1 Lepilemur ruficaudatus
ATCCATGAGTAAGGTAGATTTTTCCATCTGCTTACATCTTCTACAATTTATTTTTTTAGTGTTTCATAGTTCTCCTTTTATATGTCTCTCACATCTTTCATTAAGTATATTCCTAGATATTTAATTATCTTTGGGGCTATAGTAAAAGGGTTGCATTATTGATTTGAGTCTTGGCTTGACTGTTATTGGTGTATATGAATGCCTCTGATTTGTATGTATTGATTTTGTAACCTAAGACTTTGCTGAATTCATTTATCAATTCTAGGAGTCTCTTGGACAAATATTTGGGGTTTTCTAGATATCATATCATCAGCAAAGAACGAGAGTTTGATCTCTGCCCCCGTTTGAATGCCCTTAATACCCCTCTCTTGCCTGATTGCTATAGCTAGAACTTTGAGCACTATGTTGAATAGAAGTGGAGATAGTGGGCATCCTTGTCTAGTTCTGGTTTGAAGTGGGAATGGTTTCAATTTTTCCCCATTCAGTATGATATTGGCCATGGATTTGTCATAAATGGACTTGATAATTTTAAGGTATGAGCTGCCTAAGGCATAGAAACTATTTACCTCAGTCCCTACTGTCCTACCCAAGATGTTTCGGTTTTCAACCAAAAAATTACAAGGTATATGAAAGGAACAAATAAAAGCTCCCAAGGACAAAGTAGTTACTAGAACAAGAATCTAAACCAGATTTCCCCCACCCCTAATGTGGGTGGGCTTTATTCAATTAATGAAGGCCTAGAATAAAATAAAAAGAGAATTTCCTCTCTGCCTGACTATTGGAGCTGGGACACTAGACTTCTCCTGCCTTTGGACTTAGACTGGAACTACACCATTGGTTCTCTTCAGTCTCCATGTTATCTATCTATCTATCTATCTATCTATTTATCTTCTGTTGGTTCTGTTTATCTGGAAAACTCTGACTAATGCAGTGGAAGACTGAAAATTCTGATGAGGGAAATGGCACAGAATTTGCTCAATTAAGGTAGGTGTGTTAACAATATACATAGAAAACTTGTTCCATGTACTTCACAGTTAAATTTTCAAGGTTTTTATCACAAATCCATGAGGAATTAACATTGCTAATTTGATGTCTTGAGACTGCTTCCCTCTAGAAAAATGAACAAGACTTATGGTTTCTCAACATCCCACTTTTCCTCCTTCTTTTATGAATCCAGTTTTTTAAAAAAATCTTTATTTGACATTTACCTATTTACTTTCTCCTTCATATAAATAAACTTGTTCACATATAATTAACTGCTTCCATGTTATTCTTTGACAATAGTGAGTATATACAAAGAAGAGAGGACATAGTGGTTGGGCATGGTGGTTGATGCCTATAATACCAGCACTTTAGGAGGCCGAGGTGGGAGGATCACTTGAGGCCAGGAGTTTGAGTCTAGCCTGAGCAACATACCAAGATCCCATCTCTACAAAAAATAAGATTAGCGGCTGGGGGCGGTGGCTCATGCTTGTAATCCTAGCACTCTGGGAGGCCAAGGCGGGCGGATCGCTCAAGGTCAGGAGTTCAAAACCAGCCTAAGCAAGAGCGAGACCCCCGTCTCTACTAAAAATAGAAATTAATTGGCCAATTAAAAATATATAGAAAAAATTAGCCAGGCATGGTGGTGCATGCCTGTAGTCCCAGCTACTCGGGAGGTTGAGGCAGAAGGATCACTTGAGCCGAGGAGTTTGAGGTTGCTGTGAGCTAGGCTGACATCATGGCACTCTAGCCCGGGTAACAGAGACTCTGTCTCAAAACAAAAAAACAAACAAAAAACAAAACAAAACAAAACAAAACAAAGATTAGCCAAGCATGGGAGGCGCATGCCTGTGGTCCCAGGTTCAGGAGGCTGAGGCAGGAGGATTGCTTGAGCCTAGGAGTTTGAGGCTGCAGTGAGCTATGATTGTACCACTGCTCCCCAGCCTTGGTGCCAGAGCAAGACCCTGTCTCTAAATGAATGAATGAATGAATGAATAAATGAATAAATAAGAGAAGGTGCCAAAAGACTGAACCTGGAGCACGCTACTATTTAGAGGTGAGGAAGCAGAGAGGTCACTGAGGATGTCAGTGAAGTTGGAGGAAATTAGAAGGTAGTACCCTGAAAACCAAGAGAAGAAAGGGTTTATAGAAGGAGCAGTGACAACTGTCAAATGCTGCCTAGTGGTTCAGTAAGTGCAGTGTTGCGACTTGACCACAGATTTGGAAGTCATTGGTTATCTTCACAAACATGGTTTCAGTGACTGGTGGGAACAAAAGCCCACTTGAAGTGGGGTGAGGAGAAAATAGAGGAGAGGATACACAGAACTGTTTTGGGTGTTGCTGTAAAGAGGATTAGAGAAATGAGATGTAGCTGGAGGGAAAGGGGAGGGAGGAAGTAAGAGTTTATATTTAAAAAAATTTAATTTTTGGAACAGAATGGACAATACCTTCAGATGTTTAAAAATTACATATACAAAAAGTTTCCCTCCCACTCTTGGTTCACATTTATGCTGCAAAGATAACTATCTTTATATATTCTTCAATGCTTTCTTTATGCATATACAAAAATTTGTCCCCACTTTTTATGCAAAAGACACGATAGTACTGTTCTCCACCTTGCTTTTTTAAAATTTTAAACAAAACAATATATTCATGCAAGTACACCTATAGGATGAACCCAGAAGTGGAATTACTGGATTAAAGGGTATGCATTTTTGTAATACTGATAGATATTTCTCAAATGCCATCCATAAGAGTTGAATCAATTTACACTCCCATCAGCAATTTCTTTCTCCACAGTCTCACTATTATCAAATTTTTGGATTTTTAATAATCTGAAAGGTCGAAAAAATCTTAGGATTTTTTTTTTTAAAGATGAGAACTATGAAGAAAGCCTGATAATGCAGGAGAAAGAGAGGAGATAATTTCAGGAGCAGAATCCTTCACTAGGCTGAAGGAATGGGATCCACTGCATCAATGATTCATTTAACAGGCACAGATGCAAACGGTACATTTTGGGGTGGAACCAAGTGCAAGCTTTTTTTGATAGCCTTCATTTTTCAGGGGAAATAAGAGTCACGGTCAGTTAAGCCAGGGGAGAGGAGGGAGCGTTGAAAATTTGAGAGAAGAGGTATAAATTGCTTCTGTTAAGAGAGTGGGAGAGTAGCCTGAGTATTGAAATGTAGATTGTTGGGCAGCACTGAAGGCCCCCTTGAGGATTACAGACCTAAATTTCAAGTGAACGATGAGGGACAAGGAACCACCATAGATGAGGAAGAGTCCTACTTAGGGAGACTTGAGTAAAAACAAAATTAAAAACAAAACATTTATCAAGCATTCATTTAACATATTTATGACGAATGCAGAGGCACCCTTGTTCGGTGCCGTTTGTGTCACTTAAAGCAGATTAAGAGCATATTCTTATCTGTTCTTCACACAAAGCTAATTAAGTTATTCACTCTGCAAACAAAAACATAAACAGTCATCATGGGAGCTCTTTAAATAAATTGTTCTTAAAATGGGGGGGAGTTCCTAACTCCTTTAATAGCCTCAACTAACAGCTTCTCAGAAAAATATGCACATATGCAAATTCGCAGACAATTTCAGGTTGTCCTAGAACCACAAATTAAGAAACCCTCCCCCAAATTAAGAGCCCTATTTTAAACAGTCTATCATTCTAGAATATTTTATATAGTTCAATTTGCACAAAGCTTTTTATGAGCAACTTATGGTTGCATATTGGATACCCCAGCAAGGGCTCCGAATTTAAAATCATTTTAAGTTTTGAAAAAGTGGCAAAAATAGACCATAAAGTATGTCTCAGGAAAAAGAAAACAAAGTTGCAAAAGTAGGTTAGCGTTCCCCTATACTTTTCATCAAGAATCGCCAAAGAGGCTGAGCGCGGTGGCTCACGCCTGTAATCCTAGCACTCTGGGAGGCCGAGGCGGGCGGATCATTTGAGCTCAGGAGTTCAAGACCAGCCTGAGCAAGAGTGAGACCCTGCCTCTACTAAAAATAGAAAGAAATTAATTGGCCAACTAAAAAGATATAGAAAAAATTAGCCGGGCATGGTGGCACATGCCTGTAGTCCCAGCTACTTGGGAGGCTGAGGCAGAAGGATTGCTTGAGCCCAGGAGTTTGAGGTTGCTGTGAGCTAGGCTGACGCCACGGTACTCTACAGCCCGGGCAACAGAGTGAGACACTGTCTCAAAAAAAAAAAAAAAAAAAAAAAGAATCGCCAAAGATTAACATCTTACATAACAATAGTAGAATTGCCAAAACTATTGATATAATACCATCAGCTAATATTAGTTAAGAGACCTTTTTCAAATTTCGTCAGTTGTCCCATTCATGTCCTTTTCCTGTGCCAGTATCCAATTCAGGATTTCACATCGCCTTTAGTTGTAATGGACCTGGCGTTTTTTTTTCTTAAAGAGATGGAGTCTCGCCTAGGCGGGAGTGCAGTGGCTGTTCACGGGCGCGATCCCACCGCTGATCGGCACGGAGTTCCAGAGTTCTGCCCTGGGCCGGTTCATCCCTCCCCAGGCAACTTGGTGGTCCTCTCTGCGGAGGTCACCGCACTGATGACTAACTTAGCGCGGACAACCTGTGCGCATAGCGCACTACAGCCCGGGACTCCCGGGTTCAAGCTATCCCCACATCTCAGTCTCCCCAGTAGTCGGGACTGCAGGCGCGCGCCACTACGCCCGGCATTTATTTTTTAAAATTTTAATGCAAGCCACGTATTTAAGGGTTGTGTGTTCTTGGGCAAATTACTTAACGTTTCCGAGTCAGTTTTCCATCTTAATAGACGTGATATGATGAAGAACCAATTTAAAAGACACGTCTGGAATGACTTTGGAAGTTTAGAAATAAATACATTTTTTTTTATTGGTTGAAACTGGGCATACGTAGTTCACTTTTTCGTCGTCGAAACCAAAACAAAACAAAGAAAAGAGCATTAACGTTGTCGAGGTGTTTTGTCCCAAAGTAGGACCTGTAGCTCCTCCCACTGCCGCCGGGAGAAGCCGTTTCTAATTGGACAGCGTGCGTCCGCCATGACTCAGGAAGTCTGCCTCATTGGTCCGCGCGGTCGGGACGCCGGCGGCTTTTCTCTGTAGGTCTCAGGGCGCCGATCCACTTCTCTTCCTCTTAAGTGAGCGTTCCCTTCCTTCTGGTGCCCGGAGCTGCTAGCCTAAAGGGATCCAGACCGAGCTAGGCCGGGTAACTGCATTGGGGTCAGCCGGGAAGAAGCGGCGACCATGGACCACTGGTGGGAGGGTGGTTGGCGAGCCTGGGTAGTAAAACTGCCTTATCTTCGCGCCTCCTTCACGCGCACAGTCAAAGCGATTTCTGTGACTCGCCTCCTGCGCTGGTCCCGCCTTCCCCGGGCTGCTCCTGGCTCCCCCAAAGGCCCCACGGCCCCCTCCGCCGCTCTTCCGGGGGCCCCGCCTTCATCGCCCGAGCCTCCCCACGTCCGCATGTCCGCGGTCCCGCCCCCTCCGCGCCCCTTTCCACGGGCCCCGCCCTCGCGAGCGCGCCTCTTTCCATTTTCTTCGACACCTGTGCGCCCCCTTTGGCCCATCCCTGGCACCTCCAAGTTTGATTCTGCCCCTCCCTGGTACCTCTGCCTTTCTTTCAATTAGCCCTGCCTCCATTGCACTCCTCTCCCCATCTCACTGCTGGGGCCCGGATTCTACCACCGATCCAGGCTGCCTGTATGTGGGTTTAGCACATTGTGCAGAGACTTTGTGCTGGTCGTTGGGCATGGAGATTAGCTGTTGGAGGTCCCTGCTTTCAAGAGCTCCCTGTCCCGTGGGAGAGAATTAATTTTGTAATGGAGTATAACAGGCCCAGTGATAAGTCTTTAATAAAGGCAGCATAGTGTTGGGGTTGGGATGCTTAGAGGAAGGCGTACTAGAGGGTTTTTTGTTTTTTGTTTTGCCGTTACTGCTGGATTCTCAAGCAGGCCTATGGGGCTAAGCTCCACCTTTTCTCCAAAATGTCCCTGGCTGCTTCTGATGCAGAAGCCTGGCCCTCATCATGGTCTTTTCAACACTTGAGAATTATTAAAATGTTGGTATGGGGTGTGGGCCTTTAACCAATTACAATTAGTACGTCTTCAGAGACCATCCATCCAAGCCCTCAGTGTGTTGACTGGGAGATTGAAGGCAAAAGACAGATGAATGATTGCCTAGACTAGCAAGTGACTGAGCTTATACTCTTGATGGTTCTTTTTAGAGTTTTTTCTGATAATTCTTACCCAATTTTTCAATTACCCAACAGTATTAGTTGATAGGAAAACTAAAAGTAAGCATGGATAAAACCACTAGTCAGTAAAATAGACTCCTCTGAGCCAGTGCACTAGTACAAGTACATGTTATTCAAAAGAGACAGTAATTCATACGTCAGGTTCTTGGATTCAGGCATCCCTGGGGTCTGGCCCCAACATTACCATTTGCTGTAAAGTTTGGCAAAGAAAATTCATTTATCTGAGCTTCAGTTTTATTTTCTATAAAAAGAGCATGGTAAACCCTAATACACAGGGTCTTTGTAGGGATGTGTTGATATTCTGTTTATGAAGATAAATCAGTTTTAGGGTCCTGTACGTTGTAGGATCTCAGCACAAATGAGCCTCCTATGCTTCAGATTTATGTCTGTCTAGCTCAAGTCATCAAAGAGCCTGGTTTGTTGCCCTCTTACAGGCACCATGACTACTCTGGATGATAAGTTGCTGGGGGAGAAACTGCAGTACTACTACAGCAGCAGTGAGGATGAGGATAGTGACCACGAGGACAAAGACCGAGGCAGGGGTGCTCCAGCCAGCAGTTCCATGCCTGCAGAGGCTGAGCTGGCAGGCGAAGGCATCTCAGTTAACACAGGTATTGGAAAATCCTGAGCCCTGGCTTAAAAAATGTTCATTAAACATGAATTAATTAGAAGTCTCCTGATCACTTCTAACTCCAGTCCCACTTCCAGAGATAACCCAGTCTTATCATTTCATTGTGTATGCTTCTAGCCTTTTTACTGCACAATACAAATGTGTATGCATAGCAGCATGGTAATGAACACAGACTGGCCTCGGTTTGAATCCTGCTTTTCAAATTAGTAGTTGTTTGATATCCCATAAATCACAGGTGTGAGTATTTGGTGGTATAACTTCCTATAAATGGCATATTTATACTTTAATACGTTAATATTTTCAAAAATACCAATTTATAGCTTAATCAATACTTCTTTGTACACTTGTCTTTGTTATCAAACTTGTTGACCTTTGCCATCCTGATGGATGACAGATAGTAGTAACTCATTGTAGTTTTATTTCCCATCTTTCTTTTTAACAGGTAGATTGAACCTCTTTTGATTATATATATATATATATGTATATGATTTTTTTTTTTTCTTTTTTAGAGACAGGGTCACACTCTGTCACCCAGGCTGGAATGCAGTGGCATGATCATAGCTCACTGCAGCCTTGAACCCCAGGGCTCAAACAGTCCTCCCGCCTCAGCCTCCTGAGTAGCTGGAACTGCCGGCGCATGCCACCATGCCTGGCTAATTTTATTTTTTAATAGAGGTGGGGTCTCACCATGTTTAGACAGGCTAGTCTTCTGGCCTCAGGCAGTCCTTCTGCCTGGGCTTCCCAAAGTGCTGAGATTACAGGTATGAGCCACCGTTCTTGCTTTCTCTTAATAATAAGAGATATTTTTATATCCTTTGCTCTTTTTTAAAATTGGGTGGTCTGTCTTCTTCTTCTTGGGGAGACATATATTAAGGAAATTTGTGGTATAATTTGTAAATATTTCTTTCACTTTGTTGTTGTTTTTTGACTTTATATGTTCTTACCCTGGAAGAAAATTTTTATGTACTTAAAAGTGTTATTTTATAGTGTTTTACTTAAAAGACCTTTCTTCACACCACTTTATGAAAGACCTCACTTTGCTTTATAAAAAGATTCTCCCATACTTTGTTCTTAGTATTTTATAATTTAATTAAATTACATAATTTAATTAATTATATAATTAATAATTATATAATATATTATATAAACATATAATTTAATTATATAATTTATAAATTAAATTTTTATAATTTAATTTTTTTACACTTAAATATTGATTCATCTGCGATTCATTTTGGTGTAAGGTGTGCAGTAAGGCTCTGGCTTTTTTCATATTGCTACTCAGTTGTTTCAGCATCATTTATTGAATATACCATCTTTTGTCCTTTATTTTGAAAATAATTTTATCATGTACTGAATTTCTGTTTATGTTGGGTCTTTAGCTGTACTTTTTAGTGTCTTCCATTGATTTGTCTTTTATTGGGTTATGTCTCACAATTTTAAAATATTTTATATGTGGTAGGGCTAGACCCTGTTCAGTACTCTGCTGTGTCATTTTTTCCTTAACTTTTGCTTTATTATTTTTTCCAAAGCAAATACGTGTATCCACATATTTTCGTTGGGAATGCATTAAATATTTAGATTAATTTAGGGATAATTGGCACCTTGTAATTTTTTTTTTCTTTTTTTTTTTGAGACAGTCTCACTCTCTTGCCCAGGCTAGAGTGCTGTGGCGTGTCAGCCGAACTCACAGCAACCTCAAACTCCTGGGCTCAAGCGATCCTCCTGCCTCAGCCTCCCGAGTAGCTGGGACTATAGGCATGCACCACCATGCCCCGCTAATTTTTTCTATATATTTTTAGTTAGCCAATTGATTTCTTTCTATCTTTAGTAGAGACGGGGTCTCGCTCTTGCTCAGGCTGGTTTTGAACTCCTGACCTTGAGCGATCCGCCTGCCCTGGCCTCCCAGAGTGCTAGGATTACAGGCATGAGCCACCACGCCCAGCCAGCACCTTGTCTTTGTCATCAAACTTGTTGACCTTTGCCATTCTGATGGATGACAGATAGTAGTAACTCAATAGAAATATTGAGTATTTCTATTCAGGAACATGATATTCCTTTTCCATTTATTGAAGTCTTTTCTTAGTGTTTCTTGGTAGCATTTTAAAGTTTTCTTTATACAGATTTTTATATATTTTTCCTGTGGTAACAAATGACCCCAAAACCTGCTTATGACAATAAAGGTTTATTTCTCAGTCATATTACATGCAGCCTGTGGGTCAGTGGTGGCTCTGCTTTTGCTTAGTGTGTTGTCTCATTCCATGAACTAGGCTGAAGGAGTAACCTGTTTTCATGGCCAAGCATAGAGAGCAAGAGAGGAGCTGTTGGAAACATACAATAGCTCATAAATCTTTTTCTCAGAGCTGGCATACTTCATGTTTGCTCACAATCCACTGGATAGATCAAATCACATGGCCACGCCTGACATCACTGTGCTGGGGATATATGTTGTCATCCCACAGGAGGTACTGCAAGTCATGTGACAAGGGACAAGGATATATAGTCCTTTAACAGCATGAAGATTGAGGGGTTAAGGGTAGCTTGAATAACAGAACAATTATACAGCCTGCCACATCTTGCTATAAAAAATTCAGATAATACAGAAGTATAGAAAGAGAAAAGTAAGTTTTCTTTCATCATCCCCCTTATCCTACTATGTGGAGATAGCCACTGTTTTTTTTTTTTGAGACAGAGTCTCACTCTGTTGCCCAGGCTAGAATGAGTGCCATGGCATCAGTCTAGCTCACAGCAACCTCAAACTCCTGGGTTCAAGCCATCCTTCTGCCTCAGCCTCCCAAGTAGCTGGGACTACAAGCATGTGCCACCATGCCCGGCTAATTTTTTCTATGTATTTTTTAGTTGGCCAATTAATTTCTTTCTATTTATAGTAGAGACGAGGTCTCACTCTTCTCAGGCTGGTTTCAATCTCCTGACCTTGAGCGATCCGCCTGCCTCGACCTCCCAGAGTGCTAGGATTACAAGTGTGAGCCACCGCGCCTGGCCTGAGACAGCCACTATGTTAATAGTTTACATATCCTTTGAGCCCTTTTTCTTTGAACATACAAGTGTATAAACAAACATATTTGCATATCCATGACATAAATACTCATGTACACATACAGTTCATTTTGTAAAAACTAGAGGATCATAGTCATGATATTGTTCTACATTTTGCTTTTTTTTTAAAAAAAAATCTAATACATTCGGAATGTCTTTTATGGCAGGAAACATAGAGCTGCCTCATTCTTTTTAAGAGTTGCTTTATTTTCCTTTGAATAGATGAATTATAATTTATTTAACTCATCTCCTAATGTTGGGCATTAGCTTGGCCCTTTAATTTTTGCAAACTGTGCTGCAGGGCACATCACTGTGTGTGGACCACTGTGTGCAGAGTGCACAGAGGCCCTGTGTTAACTATGCGGTGGATGGAGCAAGCTTCAGACAGATGTGAGCTCTACCTACAGATGCAAGCTGGTCCACAATTCCTAGCCCATTCTTCTTGGTCACATCCATGTTCTCTCAGGTCCAAAAGGTGTGATCAATGACTGGCGCCGCTTCAAGCAGTTGGAGACGGAGCAAAGGGAGGAACAGTGCCGGGAGATGGAAAGGCTGATCAAGAAGCTGTCAATGACCTGCAGGTCCCATCTGGACGAAGAGGAGGAGCAACAGAAACAGAAGGACCTCCAGGAGAAGATCAGTGGGAAGGTAATTAGCAGCACTTAGGCTTTTCTCAGAAGCTGCCCTGGCTTCTAGAGCTGGGTTAGTGATTTAAAAGGTGGAGGATGTTTGATTTGGCCTCTGAGAAGCTGTTCATTGCAGGAGAAATTATACAGCCATGTCATAACTCTGACATACCTGGGTTTGAATCTCAGCTCTGCCACTAGTGGCTGTGAGAAAATCTCTTCCCTTCTGAGTCTGGTTTTTCATTGGTTAAATGAGGTCAGTATCATCCCCACCTGGGCTGTGTGGGTAAAATGTCCATCACGGTGCCTGGCCCATTGAAAGTGCCCAGTAAATGTTAGTTTCCTTTCTTTTATTGAGATTTTACCTTGGGCCAGAAGTAACCCTTTGTGAGTGATGGTATCCCCATTTTACAGATGATGAAAACAGCACTTAGCATTCGAGACTTGTTCAGGTCATGCAACTAGTAAATGCTAGCAGAAGTTAGGATTCTGATCCAAATTTTCCTGTTCTTTCCATGATGTTGCTTTGTTTCATCTGAATCCTGTTCAGGAGAATTTATTCTAACGAGGCCTTATAATAGAAGCAAACAGACACTCCGGAAGATACTTGGAACTAGGTCCCTGATGCCTTCCTGTCTTCTCAGTATTAAAATGGATTCTGTGTTTCTCCCTGTACCCTCTGACCATAGATGGATGTCTAGGAGTGCCTGAGATCATTAAGCTATGACCCAAAGCTAAAATACCAGACAGGAGCAGGGAGAAGATAAGAGGATTAAGCTAGGAGTCATTCACCTTGACCAGGAGGATGATTTCAGGTCATTAGACACAGGCAAAGACGATAATAGGTTAGAAAGAGCAACTCTGGTAGGGTGAGATAGCGTGGAGAGCTATGAGATGGGAAGAAAATTGGCAATAAGTAAACAGTGAACTCATAATGGTCATGGTATGGTTATAACATCTGTTCTGATCTAGTGTGGTCTCCAACCGCCTGACCACTAATCTATACAAGATTAGGCAGAGCTAGGGTTTATTTATTAGGGGCACAGGAGAAGGAAGATGCTTTTGTAAATTAAACTGGCTGCAGGGTATTGTGTCCCCTGCTCACAGCTGCTTCCTTATACTGAGGTGAGAGCCCAGAGTGAGGCAATGTCACACGACCACGTGGGTCAGTCTTGAGAGAGGCTGTCTCTGTCCTGCTGATTTATATGCAGCAGAACAAAACTGGAAACTGTCTCAGTACTAGAATTAGGGGAGTGGTTAAGCAAAATATGATACACTATATATAATTTTATAAAAATATTTGGAAACATGAGGAAATACTTAAGCTAAGTTCCACAAACTGGTTATAGCTTAATTATTTAGTATGGCTACTGCTTTAAAGCAAAACTGTTTCAACATGTGACTGGTAATGAAAAATTCTTACAGAGTACATGGGACTGTGAGTGTTGTGTGTATGTGTGTATGTGTATGTGTGTTGGGGGGTTGTGCAGGGCAGGGATTATGGGTGTTCTTTTTAAAAATTTCTTAATGTCCTGTTGTCTTTTCAATGAAAACAAAACAGTGGATAAAATAATCCATTGTCAAGACTGACAAAAAGAAGAAAGCTCATGAAGTCATATCTGGTGCTGCCTATTTGAATTGAGAGGCAATAAGATATTGTAGTTTAAAACCTGGGTTTTTAAAATCTGGTTTGAGCTCTCTTTGCCCTTCCTTTTGCTTGTCCTGCTGTGACAGTGGGTCCAATCGTCATCTGTGGCATATGTACCATGCTCTGTAAACCTATATCTTGTTCTTGCCTTCTAATCCTATCCTTCTGTCCTCAGTAAACCTCATTTTCGTGCTTGCCTAAAAAAATAAAAAAATAAAATCTGGTATGAGCCCTGGTCTTACTCTTATTACCTGGGTGAACTTGTGCAAATAATATCAAGTCTTGGAACCTCATTTACAAAATGAGGATAATGCAAGTCCGTTCCGAATGTGGTTGTCATAAGAATTCAGTGAGATGTAATGCATATGAAGCATTCAGCATGGTGCCTTGTATGTAGTAAGTATGCGGGACCTGTTAACTGTTATCCTGAGTGTGCAGTTTTGTGTATTTATGCTCACTTGCTGGTCCGCCTACAGATGACTCTGAAGGAGTTTGCCATGATGAATGAGGACCAAGATGACGAAGAGTTTCTGCAGCAATACCGGAAGCAGAGAATGGAAGAGATGCGGCAGCAGCTCCACAAGGGGCCCCAGTTCAAGCAGGTTTTTGAGATCCCCAGTGGAGAAGGGTTTTTAGACATGATTGATAAAGAACAGAAAAGTACTCTTATCATGGTCCATATTTATGAGGACGGCATTCCAGGGACTGAAGCCATGAACGGTTGCATGATCTGCCTCGCTGCGGAGTACCCGGCTGTTAAATTCTGCCGGGTGAAGAGCTCAGTTATTGGGGCCAGCAGTCGGTTCACCAGGAATGCCCTTCCTGCCCTGCTGATCTATAAGGGGGGTGAATTGATCGGCAATTTTGTTCGTGTCACTGATCAGCTGGGGGAGGATTTCTTTGCTGTGGACCTTGAAGCTTTTCTCCAGGAGTTTGGATTACTCCCAGAAAAAGAAGTCTTGGTGTTGACGTCTGTGCGTAACTCTGCCACCTGTCACAGTGAGGATAGCGATCTGGAAATAGATTGAACTGATAGTCTAGTTGCATAGATTTTTCAGTTTGGGCTGGAAGGCACATGTCCTTGTTTATTTTTGTTCCTTTCCTTGTCTTCTGGCTTTTTAGCTGTCCTTTTTAGTCCCTTGTATTATGTATAAAATCAAGAAATTCTTAGATTAAATCAGAATGCTGAATTACCTTGTGGCTAGCAATAAAGTGACATAAAATTGTATAAACAGGAAGCCAGGCTTTTGAACTGTTTACTTAAGATTTTCTGGCATGACATCTCTGTTATTGTTTCCAGTCAATATTTAGACAGCACTCTAAAGACAGTGTCCTGGAAATTGTCTTCAGATGATCTCAGAGGTCTCTGCCAAGTCTGAGAGTATAATTCTCTAGTTAGTGTGTTATTTGCAACGTAAATAGTGCATTTCCTTAATCAAATGATTGTAAATTATATTTGCTTGTAATCAGATCCATAGTCCTAGAAGGCAGTTAAATTCTTTTTCTAGACCCTCTTCTCCATCAGGGTCTTGTTTAAAGGTTTCAGATGATGTGTGTTTCCCCTGTCGGGAGGGTTGGCCTCTGCTGCTGCATTCCCTGTCCCGCTCCAGCGTTACCAAGTCTGGAACAGGATAGATGCTGACGGGTAGATGCTGACCGCCCTCATGGATGCTGAAGGACAAGTGTTTTATGGACTTAAACATTAGGGCTGGGGTGGAGCTGGAAAGCTTGTAAAGGAGATCGTCTTTCAGTAAGATGTCCCTACTTGTCTTTTTCTCTCTCTTTCTCTTACTCAACAAGGTAACTTTTTGTTGAATCTAGATTTTTTAAAAAACTTTTTTTTCCAAATATTGGAAAAGTAATTCATATTCAGTAGAGGAAAATTGGCCAAAATACTGCAGCAAAAATAAGAAGAAAAAATCTCTAATCTGCCACCTAGATGAGTAAAACACTATTAATATTTTGGTATATTTCCTGCCAAGGTGTTTTCTATGTATACATAGACATTTTGTTTGTTTATTTTTGAACAAAACAATGGGATCATTCTGAACATACTGTTTTATAGTATGGTCAGCTAATAATATATCAGACTTTTTTCATGTTATTAAATATTCTTCAACATTTTTTTAGTGGCTACTAATAGTTCATTGTATAGATGTGCTATAATGTCATTGGTGGCTGTCTCTTAAAAAGAAAGAGCAAACACTTTTTTAAATTTTTTTGAGACAGAGTCTCACTCTGTTGTCCAGGCTAGAGTGCCGTGACATAAACCTAGCTCAAATTCCTGGGCTCAAGCAATCCTCCTGCCTCAGCCTCCTGAGTAGCTGGGACTACAGGCATGTGCCACCATGCCCGGCTAATTTTTTCTATATATATTTTTTTAGTTGTCCAGCTAATTTCTTTCTATTTTTTTAGTAGAGATGGGGTCTCACTCTTGCTCAGCCTGGTCTTGAACTCCTGAGCTCAAACGATCTGCCTGCTTGGACTCCCAGAGTGCTAGGATTATAGGTGTGAGCCACCATGCTTGGGCCAAACACTTTTTTTTATTATGAATCAACAGATGTTCATTGTAGAAAATGTAATAAAAATTGTTAAGCTAAAAAGAGATTTTAAAAGCCATATAATTCCACCAACAAAAATTAATCTCTGTTATATTTACAGACATCTTTCTAGTCTTTTTTCTGTGTATTTATAATGATTGGCATTTGAGTTTTTTCTTTTTGCTTTTTTCTTTAAAAATGTATATTCTAGGGTCAGGGAAAATGTAATCTGGAATTAAGTATTAGCTTCAAAACTCATAGTTTTGATTTTCCTGGCTATTCAGGGTTTGACCAACTGTAGAGAAGAATTTGAAAGTATCTATTGTATTTAATCAACAAAACAAAAATGCATGGTTTTAACTAAGAAAGCTCATTGTAGAAAGTGTGAAAGGTACAGAAAATTATTAGAAGCAGAGAGAACTGTTGTCAATGCTCTCATTTATTTCCTTCTAGTCTTTTTTTAATATTTTTAATACATTGAGTGCTTACTGAATTTAGTTTTGTGCTTTGCCTTGTTTAATATTATATCATAAATACTTAGACATGTTTAAAAAATTCTAAATAAATAATTTTCAATGGCTACATGATATTCCATCATTTGGGTATACCATAATTTATTTAAATAGCGTCTTAATATTGGCTCTTTAGAGTCTCAGTTTTTTGTTAAAACACTTAACATCTTTATGTTTTGGGCTATATTTTGGATCATTCTCATAGATTTCTAGAAGAGTAACTACTGGGCAGTGGACAGGAACATTTAAAAATCGCCTTTACAAACCATCTTCTGTTGTTGTTGGATATGAAAATATATTGTGCATTCACACACAGCACCTTGACTTTGCCTTTTAAGAACAGAAATTTTAAAATAAAGGGAACAGACATGTAATGCGGAAATCTTAGAATGTTAAATCTCTAACTCAGGTGAAGTAGAAACAGCCTGGGTTTTGGAGTCAGACAGGTCTGGGTTCAAATCCTGTCTCTGTCACTCACTAGTGGTATAGCGTTTGGTGAGGCACCTAGCCTTCCAGAGGCTCAGTTTCTTCATATTTACGATGGAAACAAAAATACTTTTTTGCAGAGTTCTGTGATGGTGGTTCTCACATGTGGTCGCCTGAGCAGCAACAGCAGTAGTGGCGGCCTCAACATCACCTGGGGTCTTGGCTTTACAACCCAGCCCTACTGAATCAGGGATTCTGGAAGTGGCTGGGCAAACTGTTCTCACGTGCCCTGCAGGTGATTCTGAGTCCTGTTCAAGTTTGAGAATCACTGACTTATGGATGAAGGCGAGTGACTGTGTCTGTCAAGGAACAAGTGCTCACTGCACTTCCTTATTCTTTTAAGAGTAAGAGAAGGAAGGAGGTGAAATGGGATAGTGCTCAGATCGCTTCTCTTCCTCTTTATTTGATGTGATTGTCCTTTTTAGCCATGGAATTGGGGGAAGGAAAGAGGAACTGATATTTGTGACAGACTGTGTCCTAGTACGTTTCCAGATTTCATTTTGCTCTTCAATGGAAGTGTGATGGCATGGGCTTTGTTTTCCTCCTTGTCTATGGCACAGAGGGTAAGGGCTTGCACTCCAGGCATTGGCTGATACTAGCTTTGGGAGCAAGATACGGAACTCCTCCATGGCTTAGTTCCCTCATCTGTGAAATGGGGATAGTAACATGAGTCAATTCACATAAAGCATTTGGAACACAGCCAGCCTTCAAATAAATATTATTATTGTCCCAGGGCCCACAACTGTGCCTGACACTTGGTAAAAGATGAATGAACACTTACGAATGAACCTGTTGGCTCATTGAATGGCATATTCTTTTAAAGTAGGAAGTAGTGGATGTAGAAATCAAGACTTAGTGGGGTTAAGTAGCATTCCAAGTTGTACAGCTAGTGGGCAGGGCAGAATTTAAAATCAGGTTTGTGTATTTCCAAAATTTCTATTGTTTCCATGATTTCATGTTCTCCGTGGAATAAGCAAAATGATCAAGTGTCAATAAAATAGAAGCATTAAAAAAAAAGGTGGTGGAGCGCATAGGTAAGAGGAAGAAAATAGGAGAATTTAAAGGGAAGAAAGGAGTTAAGCTGGGTGGAGCCTTGGGTCTCTAGGGCCTGCCTGAGTTTCAGGTCAGAATCTGCCCCCATCTGGGCTGTGGCTGTGACCTACAACGTGCTCTGCTCCCGCTGATGGAATCCCCTTCTTACCATGACTCCAGAGAGGCCTTCCCAAAGTCCCTCTCTATCCTCCCCCAACACACTGCCACCCGCTACTACTTCCTGCAACAAGTTAATGACTCTCAGGAATGCTCACTCTCTTTTTTTTTTTTTTTTTTTT